>OY293303.1:48968622-49126602 GCA_958502075.1 Orchestes rusci | reverse complement strand
TGTAGCCCTTTTAACTGGACCTGAAGATGGGGTGTAAAATTTAGACCCTGAAACTAGTAGTCCTGTATTAAACAAAAATTTTTGGAATTGTGAGATTTGACCTTTTTTTACCTATCATTTTACTATGAACTCACATACGTCATCACCTCGCTTACTTATTATTCATATTCAAAAATATTTTGACATTTGCCTCCAAAAATCTGCTTTGTTCACATTTTTAGTGATTTTTTGTAGATTTTGTTAGTATAGAGGGCACGTGGCTTTTTTTTATGCATGTGATTATCTGACCACCGATAATTATAAAGAAAATATTCTTAGGACCGGTACTTTCACATTTGAATAAATAAAATAATAACTAACTGACAGATAACAAATGGAGCGTTACCATGGCGGGACCAATTTTGAGGTTATTCTGAGGGAATAAAATCGACTACTTGAATGTGAAAGTACCGGGCCTTAGTGTTATTGATGCCATGAATTAAAAGTTAGGTCACCCATGCATAATTGTTCAATAGTATGTTGAGTTTATGAAATAAAGCTACCCACATGTATGTGAATTTCAAATGTTTATATTATTATGTATATTTTTGAAATAAGCATTTTGAACACTAACTTGACAAGTGACCTATATTTCTATACATAAATTGAACTAGAATTTCAACTTTGTTTTATTTTTATAGAGGTATGTACAGGGTTATTCATTATATTTTGACACCCATCTACAGCTCTTATTGCGAGTGATAGAAAAAAACTTTAAATACAAAAGTTTTGGTTTTTTTCACGTAGTATCTTCTGGTGATAGCGGAATCAACAAATCGAAATCATAACATAGAAAAAATTCATTAAGTCATATTTTTTTAAATGGAACACCCTGTATATTATTGACTAAAATGAAAGATCTCTTTAATCTGATTTCAAATATATATGGTTTGTAGGCATTTGGTTCAGTCACTTTGGAACTATTTGAGTTTATAATTTATTTTTCCACAATTAGAAATCATCATTCATTATAGTCTGTTACTCTGAATATAATCAAATTGCCTTGGAAACGTCGTAATCATGACAACGAAATTCTTGTGTTATGTGTTGAAAATTATTCGAAAAATGATTCAAATGGGTTATTCGGCGGAAGAAAAAAGTCAAATAATACGCTTATTTTATTCAAATAATAACAGCGTTTCAATAGTTAGAAATAGATATCATGGAATATACCCGGGCAGAAGGATCCCTACCATAAACACGATCAAGAACATAATTAAGCATTTTGAAGAGCGCAATAGCGTTGAACGAAAGAAGAGAAAAGTCGACAGAAATTTAGATGAAGAACTTGATATTTTACTTCATTTTCAAGGTAATAAGAATTTTACAAACTTGTTAGAACGCCTATTTAAGATTTTTAGAGAATCCTGAATATTCGATACCTGATGTGCAAAAGTTATCTGGAAAGTCATATGGCAAGATTCAGCGAACGCTAAAACGATACAAATATCATCCCTATAGATTTCTACCTGTGCAAAATCTAAACGACGAGCATAAAAGGCAGAGGCTTGAATATTGTGCTGAGATACTTGGAAGGTATCAAGAAGAAGGAGATTTTCTCAACAAAATAATATTCACCGATGAGGCGTCTTTCACAACGGCGGGGGTATTTAACCGGAAAAATAAGCATTGGTGGGGAACGGAAAATCCACACCAAATACAGGCAGTCAAGATACAGGGTCGAAAATCTATTAATGTGTGGTGTGGTATGTTGAATAATATGGTCATAGGACCCATTATATATGGAGGATCCCTTACTGGTGAGCGATATCTGAATTTTTTGGAGACAGAAATAGAACAACTATTAGAAAATATCCCAGTTCAACGATATAATAATTTAATATGGCATCAAGATGGCGCCCCAGTCCACAATGTTTTACAAGTGACAAATTATCTAAATAATAGATACGCGCTCTGGATTGGGAGACATGGAACCATCCGATGGCCAGCAAATAGCCCGGATCTTAACCCCTGTGATAATATATTCTTATGGGGATACCTGAAAAACAAGGTGTATTATAATAGACCCGAAAGTTTACAAGTAATAAGACAAAGACTCAATAACGCAGTATTAGAATTGAACAGAGAAAATCCAAACTTTATCACCTCTTCTATAAACAATAAATTATTACATAATATTCGCAAGTGCTTAGAAAACAACGGGGGTTATGTAGAAAACATGTAGCTTCGTTTTTAATGGTTGATAGTTTATATGATTAAGTTAGTGTTGTGAATATTTGTTGTAGTTTAAAAAAATATATTTTTTAAATTCAAATAGTTTCAAAATGACTGAACCAAATGCCTACAAACCATATATATTTGAAATCAGATTAAAGAGATCTTTCATTTTAGTCAATAATATACAGGGTGTTCCATTTAAAAAAATATGACTTAATGAATTTTTTCTATGTTATGATTTCGATTTGTTGATTCCGCTATCACCAGAAGATACTTCGTGAAAAAAACCAAAACTTTTGTATTTAAAGTTTTTTTCTATCACTCGCAATAAGAGCTGTAGATGGGTGTCAAAATATAATGAATAACCCTGTACACTCACCTTTCGCCACAGATTTATATTAAAGATATAGCATCTTTATCTGTGCAACCACTCCTACCAAATTTATTTTGTGAATCAAAACACTTATCAAACGACACTTTCAAAAAACGAACTAATTAAAACTTTCTATTTTAACTTCTGGCATATTAGAAATCCTTTATTTGAATTAAAACTCGACAATATTTTAAAGTTATTTGCCTGGTTATTTGTAATGTACGTAGTCATTATGTGATTGTCAAAATGTATTTTCTATGTAAGGGCCCGGGTGTCACAAACTTGACGCTCCTGAATTTATGGTGTAAAAACGAGAAAATCTGTTCAAATATAAGGAATTGTGCTTCTCAGGTTATTTTAATGACGTTTTCAATGAAAGCTCCATTATTCAAAAGTATCTCCATCATGTGGATGCGTAAGTGAATCGCAACATTCAACAGTCCAGTTTCCGCAGTGGCGGAAGAGAATATGCCAATGGGTCGTTGATTTTCCTCCACCTTTTCAATACAATAAACTGTCCTTTTTATACTACATCACTTGATATTTTTATTTCAGAAAAAATACACAAAATGTTAACTTTGCCATACCTTCTTGTACTCCATATTTTCCGAGAGATTTTCTGTTGAAAATTGCTTTTCACGGCTACATGCCGAAACGTGGGAATGTACATAGAAATTACATAGTTCAGTGAAAAATCTTATAAAATGTTGAAAACCATCTAGTATTTTATCTATAGAATAAAAATTTGTTTAGACTTAAAAGCTACATCTGACTAATTCGCAACTTAATTTGATGGTTTATTCCCAATTCTATTTGACTATTCTCACTTACATTGATATGATATATTCGCGATATAAATAATTGTCTATTATCAATAACATTTCATAGATTCGCAAAATAACATGACTATTCTAGTTTTCATTTATTAAATTCGCAATATCGATTTATTATTCCCAAAACCAATTGATGTATTCGCAATATAACATGGCATATTCGCAATCACATGTGAAAAAGGTGTAGTCAATATTCTCTCGTCTGAATTAGGTAGGTACATTGATTCCAAATCACTCACCGAAATTTCAAAATAATCAGTTTTTCTCATATTCATTGTGAAATATACTATTGTGACCAATATCCAATATCCAACTCATCCGCTAAAAAAAATTCGTCATTTTTACAGTTGCTTTCTATGTAGCTTGTGAAAATATTATGCCTACTCCACTGGTTCACGTCGCGGAGGTTTCTGACAGCGTTGCCATTTTCTACACAATTCTCGGATTATGCGATCTGTCGGTCTTTGTCTCACTCATATGAAGATACAAATTCAATGACGGATTCCAAATATTTTGTATTTATGAATGAGATGCTGGGTCTATATTTTTTCGACGTCATTGAGATTTTCTTTTCTATACGTTCGCGTTGGAGACGTTGGCCGTTTTTTCAGTTGCAGTTTATGGCATATACCTATTAGTTTTATAGGTATATGGTTTATTGATTCACCTGATTGAATTTACTAACTTGTTACTTCTCATTGTAGAAGAACTGTGTGTATTTTTTAAGGTTGATTTCATTTGTTTTTCTAGTTACTTACTGAAAAAAAATTGTTGTTTTTGATTGGATATCTATAGGTTTGGGTCATTTTGCTCTCATGAGTTTTCGTTCAGTAACTTGAATAATATTGATATCGTTTGCTGTTTTTATTTGACCTATTGAGATAATAGAATAGGTATTGTTTCAGTTCCAGCAATAAAAGTGGGTACCCTTCAAAAGTGTTGGTTATTTTACTTGTCCTTTTGTTTTTTTTTGTGATTTATTTAGATTTGACTCCATTATTTGTCTATTTTGCTTTTGGGTGGAAATCATTTTGTTGAGTTCTTTTGCAGATTTGGTTTGAAATATTGGTTTTCTGCCATTTGGCGCTTTTCATTCTATAGACTTTCCAGCTATAATCAAGTTAGGTAAATCAAAAATGTCTATCAAGAAAAAGGCAGATTTGATTGAGAAAGTGGAAGAGGTTATTCGACTGGAATATACACATGAATGTATTGAATAAATTAATTTGAACAGTGATGCATTGAAACGTTTAATACGTTTGATTAACCGTTAACCGTTCCGAGATAAAATAATATCCCGTCTCAATTGGAAAGGTTTCTGTCAAGAAATGCCGATATTTTGAAAACAAGGTTAAAAGATGATATAAATTTAAAAGAAGTTTGCCACTCAACTCCTAACATAAGCTTCTCGACCGACTTTGCGATTCAAGAAGCTGATTTATCATCATAATTTCACCAGTCTCCGTATTGTCAAACTAAACAAACAAATCAAGTGTTTCTGAGCCCGATAATCTTGTTGCTGAAAAGCTAATTAACAATAATGCATCAAACGAAGCAGAATCCGATTTGTATTGTACTGCTTTGGTGTTACCTACATCAGAAAAAATTGATATACCTGGGGAATTGGAAGGATTATTTCGATTGGATGAGTCAACAGAAAGTCTCATTCTCCCAGAAGGGTCCATAAATGATCCGGACTTACCCAAAAGCAAATACGCAGACTGCCACAGCCTAGAGGAAAGTTGGTTATTTGAGAAAAAAAAACCTCAAATATATATTCGGGAAAAATGAAGGAATGAACACCTACTACGCATATTTCATAATAAGAAAGTTTCGAGGAAAGTTTATAAAAAAAATGGCCAATAACACATGCAATATTATTATTAAAGGACGTAGATATTGCAAGAAAAATTCTGAATATCTATTGCTGGCAAATTGCATGCAGGATTGCTGCAAAAGGTTCAAAATAATAATTCATGAGTCTGGATCATGCAGTGTGTATAGCTCTTCAATGAACTACTTCCATCCACATCCCATAACGGGTAATGTACGAGGAATAGAAAGAGAACTTTTTAAACAACAACTTTTTAAAGAAAAACCTTCCGCAGTTAAGAGGGAAAGTCATTTAAATAATAATAATAATAATCTTTATTTAGCATGTAGCTATACAAAATATACAATAATTTGAAAACTACAAGGCTAAGATAAGTACAAAAATATAAAATATAGATATGTTCTTCAATAAAATACAAGTATAAAACAAATATAATAATATGATAAGTTAAAAAACAAATTAAAATGTAGACAACACATGTTCCCTAAGCATTACTTTAAATTCGACCAAATGTTCACAATTTTTGATAATACGAGGTAGACCATTGTATTCTTGCAACCCCTTATTTAAAATGGAATTATGCATTTGTGTAGTGTTACATTTGTTTGTTAAAATAAAGTCTTTGCGATTTCTCGTATCGTAGTTGTGCACATCACAAAAATATTTTTTTGTTTAACAGACATCAAGTTCAAAGTATCCAACATCAATTTGATTGGTGTATATTTATCACATTTAAGTATCACGCGCATACCTCTATTTTGAATTCTTTGCAATTTTTCAATCATGTATTTTGGTAACATATATAACAGTGTTGAACAGAACTGCAGATGGGGTGCTACTATGGCATTATACACTTTCATTTTGGTGAAAACAGACAGTTGTTTTCCAACTCTGGCCAAGAAATGAATTTTTTGAGACAGTTTGCGCATAACATAATCAGCATGTGGAAGAAATGTCAAACTACTATCAAACATTATTCCCAAGTACTTGATAGTATCTACCCGTTGCAACTTTTCATTCTTTATTCTAATATCTAAATTACGAATATCTAAGCTATTTAATTTTGACTTTTTTGCAAAAACACAGCATTTAGACTTGTTAGTGTTTAAACTTAAACTATTATGACACAGCCAGGTATTTAGTTCATCAAGTTCACTGTTTATACAATTTTCCATATGTTTGATGTTCTTACCAATCAAATATATCATTGTGTCATCTGCGAACAAAACAATTTCACATTCTGATATAACTTTGACAATATCATTAATATAGAGTAAAAACAAAATTGGACCTAAAACAGTTCCCTGAGGAACACCAAACTTCACATCAACAGTATCTGACAAACCATTTTTGAATTTAGTACGTTGTTTTCTATTAGACAAATACGATATAAACCACTTCAAAGCAGTATCCCTTATACCCATGTTATGCTCTAATTTTTCCAACAAAATATCACAATCAACAGTCTCAAAAGCACGTTTAAAATCCAGGAATACAGCCAATACAAAGTTATCATCATCAATAGCCTTAAGGAATAGATCACATATATTTACAGAAACACTTTCACAAGAATGATTTTTTAGGAACCCCGACTGGTTAGGAACTATTAGGCGGTTTTTATCACAGTAGCTAAGTAGCTGATCTTTCACAAAAATTTCAAGAACTTTCTCGTACACTGGTACCGTGTTTATTGGTCTTAAATCTTCGTGATGTTTTGAGTTGGATACTTTTGGTGTTGGTATAACAGTAGATAATTTCCAACTTTCTGGAAAAATACCTCTCGATAATGAAGTGTTGATCACATCCAAAAGTCTATCACACACAACATCACAGACATCAGATAATATTTTTGTTGATATACCCGATTCTCCCCCCCCTACACTTCTTAAGCTTTTTAAGGTTTCTTTTAATTGGGACATGGTTATAATTTCGAAGCTGGAGAATTCGCAAATGGTTGCACCAAAATTTACATGAAGCGATGATGCGGATATGGTCTTATCAATATTTCCAATAATGTTTTCAATGCTGTTGATAAAGTATTTATTTAGTCTATCAGCTATTTCTACATTATCTGTTAGGGTCTCCATTCCAAAAATAATTTCATCAGGCGCAGATTTGTTTTTCTCGGGCAGAAGAGTCTTCAAATGCTACCAAAGTTCCTTTGAGTTGCTTTTATTGTTGTCCAATATATTATGATAACATTTTTCTTTTTCAGATCTTATTTTCGCTACTACTTCATTCCTTTTCCTTTTGTACTCATTCCATGATTCCACATTCTTGAGAAGTATCGCTCTATTATACAAAATATCTCTTTGATACATTAATTGCCTAATTTCATGGGTAATATACTTTTTTTGCTGATATTCAGGCTTCACACAAATTTTGGATACTGGACACATATCATTCAAAATACCCGAAATATTGGCAACAAACAAGTCGGCCAGAATATTGACATCAGATATATCTCGGTTCCATGGAGAATATAAGAGTTGTTCTTGAAACTCATTCACTTCATACAGGTGCATCGATCTATGATACCTTATGATGGGCTGCTCTTTTATATTATTATTTAATTTTATAGACAGTATAGAGTGATCACTAATTTTCGGTGTATTATGCACTTTATGTAAAATATGTTTATTATTAGTTATGATGTAATCAATGAGAGTTTGACTAGAAGACGCTATTCTTGTGGGGGAACACACAATTTGACTCATCCCATTCAAATATACACAGTTGAGTATTTTAGAGCCATAAAAAGAGTTTTTGATCAGATCGAAATTAAAATCACCTACAATGATATTCACACCATCAAATTCACTCACAATGTCTAAATAGTCTGAAAAATATTTCACAAATGCTGCGTTCTCAGTTTGAGGAGGATGATACAATACTGTACAAAGATAGTTCACAGAAGACAAAGAAAACTCAATAGACAGCAACCAGACGTAGTTCCCCACACATTCTGCAGTCCTAAGTTTATATTTAATACCTGATCTTATCAAGGATATCACTCCACCAGTACGTCTGTTTGTGGTAGTACACTGCTCCAATCTGTATCCCTCAATTTGAAGTTCACGCATGCCAACATCAATAGACACATGAGTCTCGGATAACATTATCACTTCCGGCCTCCAATCTTTGATCAAAACATCAAGTTGGTCTTTGTTATTTAAATAACCTTGACAATTCAAATAAACTACCATAGAATTAGAAACAACATCGAAATCTAATTGCTACTTGACAAATTTATTTCTTTGCATCTGCTCAATTCGTTTATAAGATGAACACTTATTTATATCCCACACCACATGATCGATTGGGAGACTTAAACCATATTTTTTGTTGGATGAGACACAATTTGAACACCTGATGAAATCACTGGTGCATTTACCAACATCATGATTTAGACCACACTTTGAGCACACTTTAGCCTCTTTGCAATCCTTTATCAAATGTCCATAACGACTGCAGTTGAAACAACGGATTATTCCATACTCATTATAGACGGGACAACGAGACCAGCCAATATTCATCCTTCCACTCTGTATGAAATGTTCATATGAACCAGCATCCAAATCCATCACAATATTGAATCTATTATTATGTAACTTGGTTTTTCTCACAATTCGCAATTTAGCATCTGTACTCAAGTTATTCTGTTTCATGATTTTAGATAACATTTCATCATCACCAACGTTCTGTTCCGACTCATCTAATCCAACTACTTTGATTTTATTTTGCAAACTTTTTGGTTTGTCCACAGAATAATCATCACCAAGTCTTTTTTGAATTTCTGTTTGAATACTGGTGATTTCTTTTTCATTACTACACTTGAGAATCAGACCCCCATTTTTTGTTGGTGGACCCATTGATATTCCAGCTCCCAGATCTGTAGGATTAACTTTTTGCTTCAATACAGTTTTAAGATGATTTGCATTATTCTGGGTGTTTGTTGTTTTGGGTTTTATAACAAGAACTTTGTCGTTACTAAATTTCGCAGTGATATTTGCATATGTTGATTGTGATCCAGTGGCAGTGTTACTTGTGTTGCTCATCACTGTAGGTGGATTATTCATCATTGAAAGGTTTGAGATTACATCTTTGAGGTTATTATTGTCACGCATTAAAATATCGACTTTATTATTGAGCTCATCGATTTTTTTAACAAGATATAGAAGAGTTGTATTGATATCTTGATCTTCATTTTCCTCAGTTCGAAGTCTTTTCCTCGCCTTTTCCGGTTTGTTTACTTTTGAAGGAGAACTGTCACTTTTTTTCTCACACTCGTTACACTTCCAAGTAGTGGCTTTTTTCAGGTGAAAACCCCTCATTTCGACATTCGCACACTTTGAATGAAAGCCCTTTGAACAACCATTGCATACAACAATAGATTTCGGATCTTCAAACAATATTTTACAACTAAAACACAGACTTTCATCATCGACGTCGCCATTACTTCCGCTCGCGGCCATGTTCGTCAATCTGTTGTTTAAAGGTGAAAAAAAATCTGTCAATTCATGGCGATCTTCAGGACATCAAATCTGATTCCACATTGAGAAAAATCAAGTCAGAGGCTTCCCAAGTTCTGGATAGAGACCGAGACGATATAATAGATTTAGTCAAAATGCAACGTGAGCATCCCGAATATGTACAAGAAATATCTGTTCCTTTTAACGTCAAGGTGTTCAGCATTGAACAATTGAAAATGCTAAAACAAGAAGATAGAAATGGGGTGCTCCCTAATATATACTTTGACGCAACAGGAACGGTTGTTAGAAAACCCTATGATGATTCTAAAATTTTGGAAAAGCGGCAAAGGCAAGGCAAGAACTGATAATACAAAAATTAATCTTGCCGTATCAATAATCAAGAATAAAGATATATCACACCTTCCACAAATAAAATTTGGCATTCAGAATGAGTCCAAGGCAATAGGTCTTTACAAAGAAGAGACAAACTGCAATGTTCTGAAATCAGGCCTGATTATCCTAATATCCCTTATTTAGCCGCATCCCCCCTGATGGTTTGATTGGCTTTGACGGGATAGTTGAAGTGAAATGTACCACCAAGCCTTTGGCCAAGCTGAACTGGCTACTTGAAGGGAAAAGATTGAAATTAACGTCAAACCATCATCATCAAATACAAGGTTTACTCGAAATTAGCAACAGGCCTTGGTGCGACCTGGTGATTTATTATTGTGAGAAAATATATAATGAAAGAATATACAGGGTGTCCCAGCAAGGGTGGCCAGCGGCCATATCTCAGAAACTACTGGACCTAAAAGTTCAGGAAAAAAAAATTATCACTAAAGTGGCCACGAGAAAATGCTGGGAAATATTTATAACTTCGAAATTTTTCCGCTAGGGGGCGCAATCAAAGCTTAAATATTAAAATTCGAAATTTCTCCGGAAATTCTCAGATTGAGGTATATCTTTATCAACATGGTTAGAAAACCTAGACAATTTCACGTCTTTTTGGTACAGGGCTCATTGGCATACCGATCTTCGTGTGAGTAGGGGAAGGTAGTGAAAGTGTAATTGTTCAAGTGGCTGTAACTTATAAACGACTTGTCCGATTTTGTTGCGTATAGGCTTGTTTAGAAGATAAATGTGAGTACTTTCGAACATCGTATATCCAGTAGTGCGTGATTGTCTCCAGCAAAATTGCTAGAAGGGGTAACTTGAATTAAAAACAGTGTTTTTCATTTTACCGCAAAAATTTGAATGGTATGGTATAATTCTGATAAGAGCATCGAAAGGTACAATAAATTCACAAGAAAAAACCTTTGAAACGCAGGTGGATATCTTTTTTCGTGTTCGAGTTATTGCCGAGAAAAGAGTTTTTGACACTCGAAAAGTTGTTTGTTGTGTAGTTCTATTGCAACCTGCTTTTTTTTGGCTGCAATAATAATAACTAGTCCAAATTATGTAAAATGTTATGTTTTTATTTGTTATTTCAATAGAACAAGACTCATAATAAATGAAAAATATTTTGATGAGCATAAATCCCAATCTAATTATGTATTAAATATTGCAATGATGGGTTGAAAAAAAATCTAGGTAGCTGTGGAAAAACATCGTCGGGTTTTCATGGAGATAATTGAAACAGATATTGCAATCATAACAATCTCTTAATTATCATTTTAACATTCTCTGTTAAAATGTCTTCCACCAATGCCAAGGCTTTTGATATGCTCGCCGTATATTTTCAATGTTTTGGAAATGCTCCGATTGCGGCACGTGAATACGCTGCAAGGTATCCTGAACGAAGGCACTACAGCAGAAAGGTATTTCGGCGAATGACAATACGTTTAAGAACAACGGGAAGTGTACAGCTCAATCCAGTTCCAATCAGAAGACGTCCGGTAAGAAACCATGAAGACAATATTATAAACGTTCTCGCTTACGTGGAAGCTTCACCGCATTTGAGCACAAGAGAAATTTCCCACCATCTAGGATTAAGTCGTTCTTCAGTGCTCCGAATTTTAAGAGACTTAAAACTTCGTCCATACCATCTTTCCTTACACCAAGCTCTATCAGAAGATGATTTCAACAGGCGACTAGACCATTGCTATTGGCTTCGAGAAATGTGCAACGAACATCCTCAATTCCTCTCCCAAATTTTATGGACCGATGAAGCCCGTTTCTCTAGTTCTGGAAATGTTAATTTGCATAACATGGACTTTTGGTCGCGAGAAAACCCACACTGGATGCGGGAAGTGGATCATCAAAACAGGTGGAGTGTAAACGTCTGGTGCGGAGTGTTAGGAAACAAAATTATTGGGCCGTATATTATTGATGGACATTTAAATGGTGAATCATATTTAAACTTTTTAGAAAATGACTTGCAAATACTTTTAGAAGATGTTCCCATTGGTCTTAGGATGTCCATGTGGTACCAACATGACGGTTGCCCAGCTCATTATGCACGGAGAGTTCGTGATTTTTTAAACAACCGTTATCCAGATCGCTGGATTGGAAGGGGCAGTTTGTTCCCATGGCCACCGAGATCCCCCGATTTAACTGTGTTGGACTATCACTTGTGGGGACGAATCAAGGACATCGTTTACAAAACTCGTCCCACCACAAGAGAAAATATGATTGAGCGGATTGAGAATGCTATACATTCCATTGCACCAATTGAAATAGAAACAGATGTTTCTATTTGTAGGCACAGAATTGAGAAATGTATTTTACAAGATGGAGGACAATTCGAACATTTATAAAGTTGAATAAAACTACACAACAAACAACTTTTCGAGTGTCAAAAATTATTTTCTCGGCCATAACTCGAAAACGAGAAAAGATATCAACCTGCGGTTTGGAGGTTTTTTCTTGTAAATTTAATCTTCATTTCGATTCTGTTATCAGAATTATACCGTACCATTTAAATTTTTGAGGTGAAGCGAAAATAACAGTTTTTAATTCAAATTACGCCTTCTAGCAACTTTTTTGGAGACAATCACGCATCACTGGATACGATATACGAAAGTACTCACATTTATCTTCCAAACAAGCCTATACGCAACAAAATCGGACAAGTCGTTTATAAGTTACAGCCACTTGAACAATTACACTTTCACTACCTTCCCCTACTCACACGAAGATCGGTACGCCAATGAGCCCTGTACCAAAAAGACGTGAAATTGTCTAGGTTTTCTAACCATGTTGATAAAGATATACCTCAATCTGAGAATTTCCGGAGAAATTTCGAATTTTAATATTTAAGCTTTGATTGCGCCCCCTAGCGGAAAAATTTCGAAGTTATAAATATTTCCCAGCATTTTCTCGTGGCCACTTTAGTGATAATTTTTTTTTTCCTGAACTTTTAGGTCCAGTAGTTTCTGAGATATGGCCGGTGGCCACCCTTGCTGGGACACCCTGTATAGAAACGTACAGTTTTGGAAAAACCTTCTCCCAAAACTGAAAGGTTATACTACTTTTATTATTCACCTTGTTTTTTGAACGTTGATGGGGAACTCACTCCACATGAAAGAAAATGGACATCATCAAAGGAACTGACATTTCTTCCTAATAGGCTCGTGAATAATGTTGATTACTATAAACCATTAGAATGTAAAAAGGAGAACGTTGTAACAGAATATGACTTTAAATCAACCCTGAAATTAACTATTCCCGAACTAAGGTTGTCAGACTTTGATTCTCTCAGTGGCGAACAATGGCTGACCAATGATTTAATTTCAATTCTGTAAAAAATAATGAACACTAACGCTGATACTCAAATTATAGAAGAGCGAAAAGGCACAAATATTTTTTTACAACCTTCTTACAGCGACTTCTTCTTAAGAAATGCTTTTTTTCGGTAAACAAAAATCAGTGATGCCTCTTTTGATATCCAATCATTATCAACAGCAACTTTGTAGCCTAGCAAACCTCACAAAGTCTCCCCAATATGGCATATCAAAATCAACTTCCCACTCCACAAATTCCCATCCAAGCAAATTTCAATGGAAACCAACCAGACGCGCAAAACGTTATTTACAATCAACCTTGTCAAAGTATGAACGTGGAAAATAACGATATAACCCATCAACACATTACGCAACAATTTGCAATACCACAACAAATGTATCAGCAATCGCAGCCGCAACTCTATCAACAACAACAAGTAATTTGTACCGCACAGTGGCGGCTCGTCAGGTGAAGTAGGTGAAGGGGCTCTTCACCGAAAAACACTCCAGAACTAATTAAAAAATGATTCTATGAAGATTATTACAAAATGTTAATTTATTCTGGCCTCCGCTGTACATAATAACATCATAAATGCAATTGCATTCCGGCCGACAATACAATCGTCAGTGAAAAATTCCGCGCTGCGCGGCGACGATCCCCGATTCGTCGTTTCCGACCACGCGAAATTCGAAATTAAAGAGCCAGCCCGCTTCAAGCGTGTTTTTTTCACCGTTGTCATGGTTACGTGACGTTATTCTGACGACAGAATGGAAAACGCTGCGCGCAATTTTCTTAACATAAAGAGCAATTTTTAAAATAGACTATTCATATTCACAAGCACTTTGGTTTTGGAAAGGCGCAAACAAATTAGATGGTCAGTATTTCAATTTTATGGACAGTACTCTTTGCCATTATTTTATTTCCCTTGGTCAGTATGATAATAAATGGTCGGTTGAAATAATGAAGGGTCAGTAACATAAAGAAGTGGTCAGTAGAAATAATAAATGGTCAGTATAATAATAAAGGGTCGGTTGAAATTATTAACGGTTAGTAATATAAAGAAATGGTCAGTAAAAGTAATGACGGGTCAGTAACATAAAGAAGTGGTCAGTAAAAATAATAAATGGTAGATATAAATAATCAAGAGTCAGTATCATGAAAAAACGATCAGATAAATTAGTAAATGCCTGGTGAAAATAAATTATAAGACAGTCCATAAAATTATTAAAGCGACAGTAAAATAATGAATGGTTGGTCATATACCTATTTTATCTCGTATAAATACAAAAAAAATTACAAAGGAACGAAACACAACTTACTAAAGAGATAACGATCTGCCTTTATGTTATGAAGTAGTCAGATAGGTTCCTCTGAGAGGCGGATTTAGTTTGGGTTAGTTAGGGTTAGTTGTGTTGGTAATAGAAATTGATTTAAAATATGCAGTGGCTCGTTGGTTAGCACTAGGTTAACATTACAATTATTATTGTATATTATAAATGACGTGTTGTGTATTGGTTTTATGTGGATCAAGTTTGGATTAGTTTATGTTGGTGATCGAAATTGATAAAAAATATGCAGCGGCTCGTTGGTTAGCACCAGGTTAACATTACAATTATTATTATATATCATAATTGACGTGTTCTGTATTGGTATTATGTGTATCAAGTTTGGGTTAGTTAGTTAAAATTATTACTGACTATTGCATACTGGCCATTTATTATTTCTTACTGTACATTTGTGGAATTATTACCAGCTTAGTCATACTGACATTTCATAAATTTTTACTGACCATTAGAATCACAATAGTGAACATAGACATACAGGCCAAATAGTACTTTTACTGCTCAAAAATTCCATTTTTACTTATCATTTTTACATTGAGTTTTATAAGGCTTTAGAGAAGGAAACCTTCAAAAATAATGGCACCATCACCATCCAATTTTGGACGTATGTCTTGAGAAATTCACTGTATCGCTATCCTTGTCGAGTTATATCTATCTGCGTCGCCGAAAACTGACCTGCTTTGGACGCGGTTGCCGATTTGGGCAAATCTTCATCAATGAAAATTCCTCGGTGTACGAAATTGATTGATAAGACACGATACAATGAAAATTAAGGCGGATTGAGTATTGTTTTTTTATTCAAGAAGGTGCATCAAGGTTCACTATTCTAGATTATCGCATAATCAGACACATTTACAACCATGATTTCGTGTGAATCAACTCAATGTTGAACAACGGTGATAATGTCTAATGATGATATTATTTCATACCATAAATAATGTAAAACATTTTTGTGCTACTCAAAGCTTAATTACTAACATTCATTAAATAATGATTTTTTGTGCATTGGATACAGGCGATACATAGTAAATATTAGTCCTAGTACACGGCAACGCTGCCTTTAAACAGCTGGTTTCGATTTTGAAGGTAGTGCGGTGATGCCATGGGGTTTCAACTTGAAAACTTCTACTTTCGTGCTTGTGAAGTGTTGTATTGTGACTTTATTTGTGAAAAATGGTAAGATTGTGCTTGCTGTGTCAAAAACTGGACCATTCGGATCCAGAAATCACCATTCACAGGTAAGTGTCAAATTTGCATTGAGCATTGACTGGAGAGGGATCCAGTGGTGTAGAGTGTAGGCATCATCATATTTCATTCATGAAAATGAGGATTTTTCAATCTTCAGGAAGTTTAAATGTTTGTTTTTATTCGTGAATAGGTAACAACGAAAAAATGAAACTGATTTGGACAAAGAGCCTGAATGGTAGTGTTTTATGCTCGGTTTTATGCAATAGGAACCGATTGTTCTCAGATAAGAAAGAATATTCATATTACTTGAATACCTGTTCCATTATTTCCTCGATTATTTCATACACAGTCAAGATGAATTATTTATTGGATACTTCCTCAACTGTCTTATTTTCGTTTTTTTTTATTACAATAAGGTTGAGGTCTTCAGTAAGAATGCTCACTTTTACAATTATTATTATTATAATCACTTTTTAGAGCTCTTAAAACCTCGCGTTTATCTCGAAATTAACTTTTTGACATTCGCCCTCTTTGCCTGTACCTTTCAATTGGAATTAAAAATTTTGACGACGCCCAGTCTTTCTTCCTGTGAAAGCGAAATATAGTTTTTCCAACAATTTGCTCGAAACCATTCAATAGACTTTTATGAAGGGACATTTTTGTCAGAAACGTCAAATAAAAAAGATAAAGGGGGTCTAAATTAATATATAAAAAAACCTTGTACAGGGCACAGCTAAATGGACCCCGCAATTCACTTTTTAATTTGACTTTTGGAAAAAATTTTTAAATAAAAGTTCAATGGTTGAAAATAGATATTCACCCTGTTCCCAAGGCTTCCGAATAAACCTTTACATTTTAAAACGTGCCAGAAAAAATGGCAATTTTGTTTTTAAGGTAGTAGGTATAGGATATATAAAAAATGTTTAATTTTCTGGAGAATGCGAAAAGTGAATAGAAACTGCAAATATTGGTACATACTTGCAAATTGAAGCAGGGTACCTACGCATTATGTATTGTTTATTTGCCCATACTTCTTTGAATGTATATCTAGACATAAATGTTTTTGGGCCAAATTTATGTCTAAACATACAAAATTAAATTTATGTCTAGACATTAATTTAAAGAAGAATAGACCAATAAACAATATTGCTTACCTGCTTCAATTTGCAGGTATACCAATATTTGCGGTCTTTGTTAAGTATGACTCCTGCACCATATTTCTTTGAATTTATCTCCACTCACTTTCCAGCACTGATAATCATTTTGGTATAGTTAATAGTTATTTTCCTAACAAGTTCGCAAAGTGATGCTTTCCCGCACGCAAAAGCAGTTAGACGAACGACGCGAAGCGGAGTTCGGATATGCTTTAAGGGCGGGAAAGACACTTTGCGAACTTGTTAGGAACAATATTTTTTCTACGAGCGTCCACAGATTAGACACGAAAAACTTTAGATAATATATTATTTGAACGCACTTAAAAACATAGAACTTGAGAATAATGATTATTTATGCTTAACAATATTTATATTGAAAGAACAGTTTGTGGCGGCAGCTGGAAATTGGATAATATGGGTATAATCAAAATCATAATTGATTTATTTTATATTTGAAATGCAAGGGCATGTCCGATCACTGTTCATAAAATTTCCTCTTTTGTCGCCTTATTCCCTGCTATTGGCAACACTGTTTTGATTTGACAACACACTCTAGACAGCTGTGTCATTAAGATCAGTCAGTCTTCAGTCTTCGTTTAATCGTTTATACTTTCATAAATTTGTTTGTCCGTTTGTTTGTATACATGATCAGGTTTTTTTGATGCCAGTATTCAGCTCAAATCTTTCGAAGATTTCCACAGTAAACACAGTAGTTTGCACCAAAATCAAGCAAGAACAACTCACAAATGCCGATTGAAAGTCGTCATTATCAATGTTTGTTTACGTTACTGGCGAATGCGTTTTTAACGCAAAAAAAGAATTGTGTGTTTCATTTTGATTTTGACTGAAAAGGGAAAAGTAACAAGAACATTATTTTGTGCATTACAAAGTGCATTATCTACAGTTTGGTTGGTATGGAAACGAAGTTTAAAACAACAAATTGGTAGGTAGTTATTTGACATTTGACATTTGAGTGCGGGAAAATTTTTTCCCGCACTAGTGCGGGAAAAGGTTACTTTGCACACGCAAATGAGTGTGCGAAGTGGCTACTTTGCGCACGCTCGTAGAAAAAATAGTTTTTCGGCCATTTATTTATAATACTTTTCGCCTGTACATATACTTATGTATTAGAAACAAGAAAAGTAAAACGTTGCTGTTTCCTATTTTTTATATTTTTTTCTTGTTATCCAATTTTAGATTTCCAAAAAATGAAGAGCTGCCAAATATTTGGTGTTCTTTGGTGAGGATTGACGAGGACCGACTTCGAATCAAACCTCCCTTTTTGTGTTCGGCCCATTTTAACCCACAAGACTATTTACGTGACATTGATGGAATCAAATATTCAAAACCGGGAAGCTTGCCAATCATGACTCACCGGCAGACCATACAGTCTCCCGTCTCCAAAAACAAAAATCATATGGCAAATTGAGTTAAATGGCCTTAGAGATATGTAAGAAAGGCGAAATATATTTTGTATTTTGGTTGTCATTTTATTCGGAACCTTAATTCATTATTGTCGGAAGAACAGCAGGTGATTTAATTTTTAATGTTATGAAAATTTCAATTTTTATTGATTCAGAAAGTCAAAAATGTGATATACTGTCATATAACAATAACGACATAGGCACCTACCCAAATTAATATTCATTTATATTTTTCATACAAAACGGTAGAAACTCGAAATGTGCCGCCGCTGTTCCAGATGAAAATCGAGTTCGGACATACGTATTATAAGAATCACATGTTCTCATGCGGTGTTGCCCGATGGGTTCGAATTCCTCGTTTTATCTCTTTCCACTCATAGTGCTGTCTCTTTCGCACTTATTGTGATGTTGGCGACAAGACTAATCCCATTTTATGAATGGGATACCCCGTCTATAGTATTTAAAGTCAATGCATTTCTAACAGAAATACTGAGTCTTTTACAATATTATACTGACTGCTTGTGATATTATACTGTACATAATGAATTGAATACTGTTCAGTTTATTACAACCCTTTTTATAATGCGAAGTAGGTACTTTACCTAATTATGGCCGGTGACAGACTATTTTTTTGATGGTTTTGGATAAATTTATTAATTTACTGAATTACTATTGTGTGGATAGATTGTGTTGTGTGAGTTGTGTCTGAGTGAAACAATGAATCCAGTTAATGACATTGTGTGTCATTTGTTGGAAACTCCATTTAGGCGCTGTAAAGACGGAGATAAAAGGGATGTTCCGTCGACAAGGACGACCGACTGGTACTTTAAACTTAGGTATAAAGAAAGAACTGAAAAAAACTGGCAGATCCTATAATATTAATTTCAAGTCTTCCTGGTTTTTGGAGTATAATTGGCTATGTAGTAGTTCTGCATTGCAAAAATTGTTTTGTTGGCCGTGTTTACTCTTTTCCAATAAACATTCCGTTTGGAGTCGGGACGGATTTACAGATTTTTTAAATATAACTAGATCCTTACGTAAACACGGGGATTGTGGAGAACACCTTAAATGCAAGGTTATGTTAAGAAATTTTGAACAAAATCAAAATACAATTTCCGATGCTTTACGGGAAAACGCTAGACTATATAAAGTAAATTTCAATGAACAAGTTCGTTTGAATAAACTCTGTTTACGGGTAGTTCTTCACGCAGTTTTGTACCTCTCCAAACAAGAGTTGTCATTCCGTGGCCATAATGAGAAGATTGACTCAGTGAACAGAGGTAATTTTAAGGAGTTACTCAGCGTGTTAATTGAAAATAGCAGTTTGGAGAACCATTACGGGAATACCATCTTCTTTCCATAATTCAGCCAAGAGATCATATGCCCTTGCTTCCACATCTGCGAGACGCATGCCAACAATCACGGATACGCGATGGTCTTCTAATTCAAAATTAATTAATGTAATTGTCCAGGATTGAGAAAAATTAAAAGATGCTTTCAAAATTATTGTAACTTGTGAGGACTCGGATGACAAGTCAGTGCAGCTATCTAACGGATTTTTGAAAAACATGAATGATTTCGAATCTACTTTTTTGGCAATAGTTTTCAATGATATATTCAATGTGACTGATATTTTATATGATGTACTTCAAAAAAAATCCTTGGACATCAATTTTTGTACATCTCAGATAAAAAGGACTCGTGTGTTGTTGAATGACAAAAGAAATGATGACTTCTTCAAGTCAATCTTTGACAAAGCAAGCACAATGACTGAGATAAATATTTCGAAAAGATGTGAAGTTGGTCTAGGAAGAGATGCCCACATTACTAAATACAGAGCTCTGTTTTTTGAAACATTAGATCATATTTGAATGGAAATGGAAGTTCGATTCCAAGACTGTGATAAATTGAGATTTGTTTGCTTAGCTGATACAATCTAGTTCGAGGGGTACAGTTTGTCTTTTCCCACCGACGCTTTTAAAAATTTATTGGAATTATACGGCACAAGATTCACAAAATATCAAAGACTAAAAAATGAACTTTCTTTGTTATTTCACTTCATAAAGAACTTTTGTTGGAACTTATGTCGCAAAATCCTTTTTATGAAAATATAATCGACAAGTTTGCCTCCCTAAAGGACCGGATGATCGAGTTGGTGTACAAAAACTAGATAGGTGAGTTATATATCAATTTAGTCTTTTCTCTATTTCTTAAACAGTTCTTATTACTTATTACTCAAATTATTCAAGTTTTTTTGTCGTTTTGTTCTGGAATCACTATTACTTGGTGAAATGGTGTAAGCGCATTACAATTTTTTACGCTTTTTTATCAAAAATTGCAAAGTTTATAATAAAATGGTGAATGCGCTCAACAAACAATTTCCCCTGCGGCGCTTGACCCACTTACTATATAATTCTATCTCTCTACTTTACCTCATTTTTAGACCGCGAGCCGCCACTGGTACCGCAGAGACAATAATGGTGTCTGGCAACTTGTTTCTAATTATTATTAGAACCCCACTTCTCAACAATATGAACATGTCAACCACTTCCCCGTTGCTAGCTTATCTCATCCAGAAGTGAACAAACAAAGTCCTGAAGTTCTAAGAGATCTACTCATAGCCCAAACAGCAACTGATACACAAAGAATTCCTCCTCATGTCGTCCAATCTACTCCAGCTCATCCATGTCACCATTTTCAAAATACAGTATCAGCTCCTGTTAATTATCAACGAGTAGCCTTTTGCAGATTTTGATAACAATTCTTTTTCTTTCATTGATCCCATGGGAAGTTCCATGGCAAAATCCAACTGCTATTTGGATAAATTTAAATCGTTTATAGAAGTATATAACACATTTCATAAATCAAATTTTTCAACAAAACATATGAAAGCCATTAAGCGTAAGCATGTTCTCCAAAGAGACAACTGAACAATGGAAATTCTCTTGAACAACCTTGCAACCTTAAGCAATACCGTGGAGAACTTAAATATCTTCTTTTAGAAAAGACTTTGAATATGGAAAATAAATGCTTATTTTGCTCTAGGACAACAGATTCAATAAACTCATAACAGTGCAAAGTATGCAAACGAAACATGCACACCGCATATTTCGACGACTTATTGACAAAATGCCGCCAATTTTAACTAAAAATGACCTAGCCGACCAAACAAACACAATCTTAGCCAGATCCTCGGCCAGATCCAAGTTGATAGTAATAAACATCGAGGTCCATGAAATGTATACTTAAGTACTCCTATATTAGTAGGATTTCTGATTCACACTAAAAAAATAAGCGAATGTCCAGGGAAGAATGTTGGCAACGAAAAAAATTGAAAAATTGTATCTCCATAAATGGGCCTTGCAAGTCAATGAAATTCATACCAAGAGTACATCGATGGGTACTTTATATCGTCCCAAAAAATAGAGCAAATCGTATGTTCTGGTTCCGAGATAATAGGGATTGAATGTTAGCAACGAAAAATATTGAAAAATTGTATCTCCATAAATTTGCCTTGCAAGTCAATGAAATTCATACCAAAAGTACATCGATGGGTACTTTATATCGCCCCAAAAAATAAAGCAAATCGTATGTTCTAGTTCCGAGATAATAGGGATTGAATGTTAGCAACGAAAAAAAATGAAAAATTGTATCTCCATAAATGAGCCTTGCAAGTCAATGAAATTCATACCAAAAGTACATCGATGGGTACTCTATATCGTCCCAAAAAATAAAGCAAATCGTATGTTCTGGTTTGGATAATTAAAATTTTAATTATCCAAATTAAGATCAGGCCCTCTTAGAGAAAATTGACGATTTTCATTTATGTATGTTCTGGTTCCGAGATAATAGGGATTGAATGTTAGCAACGAAAAAAATTGAAAAATTGTATCTCCATAAATTTGCCTTGCAAGTCAATGAAATTCATACCAAAAGTACATCGATGGGTACTTTATATCGCCCCAAAAAATAAAGCAAATCGTCTGTTCTGGTTCCGAGATAATAGGGATTGAATGTTAGCAACGAAAAATATTGAAAAATTGTAGGTATCTGCATAAATTTGCCTTGCAAGTCAATGAAATTCATAACAAAAGTACATCGATGGGTACTTTATATCGCCCCAAAAAATAAAGCAAATCGCATGTTCTGGTTCCGAGATAATAGAGATTGAATGTTAGCAACAAAAAAGATTGAAAAATGGTATCTCCATAAATGGGCCTTGCAACTCGATGAAATTCATACCAAAAGTACATCGATGGGTACTTTATATCATCCCAAAAAATAATAGGGATTGAATGTTAGCAACGAAAAATATTGAAAAATTGTATCTTTATAAATTTGCCTTGCAAGTCAATGAAATTCATACCAAAAGTACATCGATGGGTACTTTATATCGTCCCAAAAAATAAAGCAAATCGTATGTTCTGGTTCCGAGATAATAGGGATTGAATGTTACCAACGAAAAAGATTGAAAAATTGTATCTCCATAAATTTGCCTCGCAAGTCAATGAAATTCATACCAAAAGTACATCGATGGGTACTTTATATCGCCCCAAAAAATAAAGCAAATCGAATATTCTAGTTCCGAGATAATAGGGATTGAATGTTAAAATAATAGGGATTGAATGTTGGCGACGAAAAATATTGAAAAATTGTATCTGCATAAATTTGCCTTGCAACTCAATGAAATTCATACCAAAAGTACATCGATAGGTACTTTATATCGTCCCAAAAAATAAAGCAAATCGTATGTTCTGGTTCCGAGATAATAGGGATTGAATGTTACCAACGAAAAAGATTGAAAAATTGTATCTCCATAAATTTGCCTCGCAAGTCAATGAAATTCATACCAAAAATACATCGATGGGTACTTTTTATCGCCCCAAAAAATAAAGCAAATCGTATGTTCTAGTTCCGAGATAATAGGGATTGAATGTTAGCAACGAAAAAAAATGAAAAATTGTATCTCCATAAATGGGCCTTGCAACTCAATGAAATTCATACCAAAAGTACATCGATGGGTACTTTATATCATCCCAAAAAATAAAGCAAATCGTATGTTCTGGTTTCGAGATAATAGGGATTGGATGTTACCTGGGGGTTAACCACTAGCTCTAAAAGTGTGACACTATTTCGCAAATCACATGATTTCGCGCGACTTCCATGATTTCGCGGAATTTTGCATGATTTCGCGTGTTTCGCATGATTTCGCGTGATTTCGCGTGATTTCGCATGATTTCACGTGATTTCGCATGATTTCGCGGGGATATGGATGACAATAAAAAAATGTATCTCCGGTTAATGGCCTTAAAAAATGCTGCTACGAGTTTCACTTATGCAAGGTGAGCCAGTGCATGGCCAATAATAATGGTGAATGATTAAAATATTGTGATTCCGATTGCGGTTTGCTCGAAGGGTTTGCTTGACATATTGGAGGTGCTTCTCAAGTTCTTCGGTAGAACACTTTGCAAAGCTATAAAGAGCTTGACGAATAAAAAACAGGCAAATATTTTTACTCAAATGCCTTGACATAGACTCCTACACTTTATAAACAACTGACAAAGATAGTATTATAGTATTAAAGCTTGGGTTAAAGCATTTTTTTTTTGCTTTATTCTGGGCTTTATTCTTACCTCCCAAAGTTCCAAACGCTACAAACCCAAAGTATGTATTTTCATACTCACTTCGCACTGCAAAAAACGAGGCAAAAACAGTGATTTATAAAAAATAATATTCTCATACCTATACTTATATCAAAGATGTACTTTTTTTGTTAAATTGATTTTTTTGAGTATAATATTCATTATTCATTGCGTATTGTGACCAAATAAAAGTTATTTCACAGGTTATTTCAATAGTTGTTGAGATATTTGTGATAAAACAGGGTGTTCTATAATGAGATGTGAAATGTGTGAATCCTTGAGCGATTTCAAGGAAAAAAAAGTTCGTATAAATGAAATTCCGCAATCGATACAGTATACAGCGGATTTAAAAAATCGGTTTTTGGCTAGTTTCATGGAGACTGCTGTCCTGGCTGCTGTCTATGTTTTGTTCTGGGTTTTGTTTGGTGGGTAACGACAATTCATGACAACACTTTTTCATGGACGAGCGGTTTCCGAGGAAAAAAATGTTGGAGAAAATTTTAAATGATCTAACAGTACTAATTTTTGTCACATTAGAAATTAAGAAAACCGAATTTTCCTCGGAATTTTCCATTGTTATCTCAACTACCAACGAGACTACCAATCTCACGTCCCCTTTAATATGCAGAAATTTATCATTATTATTCATTCATCATTATTCCAGTCATTATTATTATTGCTGTTTACAAATCACAAACTTTTTTTTCCTCGGACACAGTACCTACGTCGAACGAAAAATAGTCAAGAGATCATTTTAACCAAGTAATAAAGTGAGTTCAAAAACAAACAAAAAAAAGCATCTGCGTATCATTATTTTCTTCATATTTTGTGTAAATATCTCTTATCCCAGCTCTTATCCTTATGTATACATAGCATTTACCCCACCTAACCATATATGTACAGTATGTCTGGAAGTCTAAATTCGCACAATATGGACTATTTTTTTATTATCTGTTTCACGAAAAAAAGTTATACGTTATAGAGTTCCGCTCTCGGTTCTGCTAGTCTGAAACCTGAAAGGCAATGATCCGATATTTAGTTATCCCAGTCATATACGAGGTTTATCAAAAAATATGAGTTTTGCTTAAGAGTAAAAATAGGACAAAGGGACCACCTATGGCCATTACCCCACTTATGGCCACTTCCTCTATTCTCTTAAAATGATATAAGATAAGATTCGGTGCAGCTTACAATTCAAATCCCGCGCGCGAACCGACGCGTTAGAATGTTAGGAGTGGGGAGAAGGTTATGAGAAGGGTGAGGATTGATTTGATTGATTGATCTTTTGGTAACCTTTTTATACATTGAAAATACTAAAACCTCTACACCTATTTTTTTATTATATTCAACACTTGGAAGTTTACGAATGTGTATAGATGTTTTTCTTCAACACTAACAATAACCCGTGACAATGACAAAATTTACATAGTTTTCTTAAGCTGGCCATAAGTGGTAAAATCGAAAATTGTTATCAAGAAAAGCTGATAAGAATAAATTATGAAAACTTTCAAATATCCAATTACATTATTCTACGATGAAAATCAGGATTTGATGTTTTTCACATTCTTTTTAAAGTTTGGGATATTTTTTTGACTTATTCGCTCATTTAAACCCCTAAACAATGAAAGAGGTGATCCACATAAAAAAACATGATTTTACATGGAATTACGTGCTGATGGGCTGAACGCAAGCTATTGTAATCTCTCCAAATATCCCTCGCAAGCTAGTTTGCTTTTCAATTACCTGAGTCAACTGGTATGAGGAAAGACAGGATTTAAATGGAAAGCATTTATTATTCTCATGACAAACATCTATTCTCGGACACTTTCTTGTACAAAATTAAGTAGATACAAAATGATACACCTATAATATGGTATCTACAGTGTTCGCCATAGAGTTGGGTACATATGGGATTTTTTTCTATTATTCATATTTTCGAGAAACTTAATCCGGGGATAAAATGAGTTTTGACCTGGGTTTTGATACATGTTATGAGAATTTTAAAAGAAGTTCCTGGAAAAGTTCATTTTGTTGTCAAAACATGGGTTATTTTGACAAGATATCAAACAATTTTATAAGAAAAAGTTGTTCAGAATCCATAAAGGAGTCATGAGCAAATCAGATAAAAAAAAATAAAACTCCTATTTTACTCCTTCAATCTAAATAATTATTATATTTCAAAATTGACTTTATTCAACTAAACTACATCGGTTTGATAATAAATGTCGAATTTCTCATGGAATAAGTGAGCACGGTATTTTTTGATTTACATACCTTAAATGGGCTATAAATTAAAAAATTCCGCCTGGTTGAGTCCCTGACTGTACCCATGTTCTTTTTGCCACAAAAGATCCGATTTTATCAACTATAGGTGAACTACAGTGAATATTCGTTAATCATTTTTCGGAACACCAGAAAATGTGAGAAAACGGACACGGGTACAGTAAGGGACACGACCCAGATGGTATTTTTGAACTTAAATCCCTTGACTGTTGTAAATACAAATACAAATTTAACACCAAACCTATGTAGTTTAGGATAGAGTTGATTTTAGAATAAAACATCCCAGAAAATATCATTTTCGATTTTCATTTTAATGGAAAGGGTAAAACATGAGTTTTATTTTTTTTATCTGATTTTCTTCAAAATCGGCATGTGGAGTCCTGCTTCGTGGATTCCAAAAATTGACACATTTTTTGACACCAAAATTAACATTTTTTAAAATTCTCACGAAAGCGATGAACTCATGATATATGTAAAAATTGATTTTTTGGTTATCGGACATGCAGAAACTATCCCCGAAGAAAGTTTCTCAAACATATAAATGATACAAAATTTTCCCATATTATGTACCCAACTTTTGATGGCGGACACTGTATTATCATATACTCAAAAAAAAAACATAATTTCAAAAAATGCACTTACGCAGCTATGAGTGAAAAAAAAACTTTTTCATAAAAGGTCGAGTAAAAGGTCTTTGAAACTTTTTTTAATAATTTCATATTGCTTTTCAATATTTAGTTTGTCATTCCTTTTTAAATAGAATGGACCATTGCCCAAAAATTCTAGGGGTCCATAAAAAATAAATCTATTCTGAATTTCTGAACAACTTGTTTGTCCTCATTTCTGGACCAAACATATTTATCCACTTCTAGTTTGAGAAATTTGATCTCACTGCAAGAATCGTCGATTTGGTTAGTTACACGTGCCAGTTCTTATAGCAAACAGCGTAATAACTTTCTTGGCGGATTTCAGTTTTTCGTTTGTTCTGTCTTTGTTCAATGATTCTTCTTCTGAGAAACTTTCATTTTCGAACTCACTGTGAACCGAGTAATCATCATCTACCGATGAGTCTGAGTCGGAGTTGCTTGAATCGTGTGCATGGGACACAACTCTCGGCTTTTGATTTTTATCCAGTTCTGTTTCTTTTCTTTAATTTTTTTTTTATCTCCTCGCTTCTCTCTACCACTCATTTCCTTGCATCTCTGTACTCTGTCACTAGACAGACGCCCTTTCCTAGTATAATAAAGCCAACAAAGTGTTGATTTCTACATACTGATACATAATTTTCTTTTAGGTTTCTGACCATGCAGAACTTTATAGAAAGTATATAATAACTTTTTTTCGTAAATCTGATAATAAAAAAGTTTTCCGAATGGTGCGAACTTGGCTGGAAATACTGTAGAATAAGTATTTGTCAGTATAAGTATAAATTATTTCGTGTGATTTCGCGTGATTTCGCACGATTTCGCATGATTTCGCACGATTTCGCATGATTTCGCGTGATTTCGCATGATTTCGCAGAAAATGTGACAGTATTTCGCAGAGTGGTTAACGCCCAGGATGTTACCAACGAAAAAGATTGAAAAATTGTATCTCCATGAATTTGCCTTGCAAGTCAATGAAATTCATACCAAAAGTACATCGATGGGTACTTTATATCGCCCCAAAAAATAAAGCAAATCGTATGTTCTGGTTCCGAGATAATAGGGATTGAATGTTACCAACGAAAAAAATTGAAAAATTGTATCTCCATAAATTTGCCTTGCAAGTCAATGAAATTCATACCAAAAGTACATCGATGGGTACTTTATATCGCCCCAAAAAATAAAGCAAATCGTATGTTCTAGTTCCGAGATAATAGGGATTGAATGTTAGCAACGAAAAAAAATGAAAAATTGTATCTCCATTAATGGGCCTTGCAAGTCAATGAAATTCATACCAAAAGTACATCGATGGGAACTTTATATCGTCCCAAAAAATAAAGCAAATCGTATGTTGTGGTTCCGAGATAATTGGGATTGAATGTTAGCAACGAGAAAGATTGAAAAATTGTATCTCCATAAATTTGCCTTGCAAGTCAATGAAATTCATACCAAAAGTACATCGATGAGTACTTCATATCGCCCCAAAAAATAAAGCAAATCGTATGTTCTGGTTCCGAGATAATAGGGATTGAATGTTAGCAACGAAAAATATTGAAAAATCGTATCTCCATAAATTTTCCTTGCAAGTCAATGAAATTCATAACAAAAGTACATCGATGGGTACTTTATATCGCCCCAAAAAATAAAGCAAATCGCATGTTCTGGTTCCGAGATAATAGAGATTGAATGTTAGCAACGAAAAAGATTGAAAAATGTTATCTCCATAAATGAGCCTTGCAAGTCAATGGAATATGTACCAAAAGTACATCGATAGGTACTCCATATCACCTTAAAAAATTAAGCAAATCGTATGTTCTGGTTCCGAGATAATAGGGATTGAATGTTAGCAACGAAAAAAATTGAAAAATTGTATCTCCTTAAATGGGCCTTGCCAGTCAATGGAATTTATACCAAAAGTACATCGATAGCTACTCTATATCGCCTTGAAAAATTAAGTAAATAGTATGTTCTGGTTCCGAGATAATAGGGATTGAATGTTGGCAACGAAAAAAATTGAAAAATTGTATCTCCATAAATGGGCCTTGCAAGTCACTGAAATTTATACCAAAAGTACATCGATAGGTACTCTATATCGCCCTAAAAAATAAAGCAATTCGTAGGTTCTGGTTCCGAGATAATAGCGATTGAATGTTAGCAACGAAAAAAGAAACAAATTTGTATCTCCATAACTGGGCCTTGCCAGTCAATGAAATTCATACCAAAAGAACATCCATGGGTACTCTATATCGCCTCAAAAAATTTAGCAAATCCTAGGTATGTCCTGGTTCCGAGATAATGGGGATTGAATGTTAGCAACGAAAAAAAAATACTAGTTTATATCTATATATAAATGGGATGAGTCAATGAAATTTATACCAAAAATACATCGATAGGTACTCTATATTGCCCTAGAAATAAAGCAAATCGTCTGTCGTTGATCAGAGATAATAATAAATTGAAGCCGACGCCACTGGTCGTTCGGGAATCTTCGTCAAATTAGTTGCTGGCTTTTCGTTGCTAAGTTCACATCAGTGTCATACGGGCTTAACAAAATTTATGAAACATAATTAACTGAATATCAACTCAAATGACATTTAATCATTTTTAAAAAACATAAGAACCAATAAATAAAGCACCGGCAACACTAAAAAATTGTATTTGGATGACTTGATTAAATTTTACTCTTCAAAAGAGAAGGTTTTTTTTAACGAGTGATTTAAATCAACGATTTTTCAAAAAAATCATGATTAGAATCGCGATTTGAATCACTGATTTCTCGACTGATTTAGATCAATTGATTTAAATCAAAGCAACCCTGGGTTTACACTCTGTACACTCTTTGGTGTACAATTCAACAGGCAACAGCTTCCGATTTATGAGAAAAAAAATAGCGCGAGTCCGTGTAGTTACACCAAGAAAAAAAGAAACGATTTTGATGTGAGAAATGTCGAAAGGTGTAAAAAGTGTCACATAATGAGACAGACGTAGTTATTAATAATCCGCACCAAAGTGATAAATTAAAATGTATAGAGAAACGTACCCAGAAAATGAGATAAAGTATTTCTGCCATACAAAATACAGCTGCAGTTTCTCCCAACACACTGGTCCAGTGTCTGATACCAGTGACCCCATGCTACCCCAGTTGCAACACTGGTAGTTATACCAAAAACTGCACAGAGCAAATAACTAACACTCAATCTCTTTTCTACAGTAAGCTGATCCATTGTATGCCGATAAAAACTTGTAATGTAAATCAATACTTTTATTATTTTAATTTTAATAAGACGAGCTCATTTCTCACTCAAAAGAAAACAAAAACAAACAAAGACTCATCATCGACAAAGGACAGAGGAATCACTTTATGCCTGGTTTACATTGAATTTCATTTCGAAGTGATGCTGTCAAATTTCCGATTGGCAAACAAGAATCAATACTACCATCCAAAATTTATTTGACGTAGGCATGACTTTCAACACAAATTCAATGTAGATATTAGCGTTTAATTTTTGTTTGCCATGCGGAAATTTGACAGTTCCACTTCGAAATGAAATTCAATGTAAACCTTACATTATGCAGAGTGGCTCCGGACAAGTAAGACGTATGATGTTATGCGTCAATTGAGTTGAACGTTGCCAGCTCAAAGATATTAGTATTTTTCTCTGATTTTCTGTTTGATCATTAATTACAACAGGGATTCAGGACTACTCACATGCACATAAATAATATGTAAGATGATTTCCATGGAATGAAGGCACATGCCAGAATGGAGACGTTCGTAAGTGTTATTTCCGTATTTCTGATTTATGACCTTAATTCCTTAATGCGTTATTTATTCGAATATTCCATCATTTAAGCAGCGGAAGTGGGCGATTTAGTCGACGTATTTTCGCGTGTTTTCACTTTCGAAGGGCTTCTGTGTTTTATTCTAACTCTACCATTGTGTTTATATGTGATTACCTATGTAATAATATTATGGTTATGATGTTTTAGTCATATTAAATACAGTGGCCGGTTAATATATGGAACAAATTAATTTTAAATTCAGGGTTTTGATTTTTTGGAAAACGGATAGGTACGTCGATTTTTATTTTTGGATGCGTTTTCTTTATGGCAAATTCAAAAATCAAAATTAATAGTGAGAAAGGTTTACAAGTTCATTATAATAAAGGTTGACCAAGAATGAGTTACGTGAATTTGAACTTGTCAAAAATGACTGATTGTTGTCCATTTTTGAAGAAATCATGAAAAATGTTTTTTACCTAGAATATCTTTTGTGCAATAATTATTGTGAAATGTTCATGTTCACTACATACATTTGCCCCTCTTTCGATTGATGCTAGCCATTTTGATCAAGATTTACACAGAAAAATGTTTCATTTTTAAACGTGACAATCAATTTTTTGAAAAAAATTGACAGGACCCGTAACTTATCAAATGGTTTAAAATTCTCAAATGCACCATATTTTTCCTGATCACTGACGCGGAATCAAAGTTTCATCAAATCAGTAATTAGATAAGTGGTTACCACCTAAAGAAAAACATAATCGCGTAGTAGTGTTTTTTGCAGCCTCTTGGCTGTCAACAAGGGCCAACCCATCAGGGTCTGAACCAGGGGAGGGTTGGCAGATTGAAAAAAAATCGGACTTCAGAGAACATACAATCAATGTTCCTAAAATGTTTCCACCCAATCAAAAATCAAACTTCCATATTAAAAAAAGATATGCTTTGTACTTTTGTGAAACATCCATGATTTACCAAATCTTTCTGGGTATTCCGTCGTACCCTTTCAAAACATTCACACAAAAGGAACTTTAGCTTGACGCAAATTTAAATAAAAAGTCACTTCTCTAGTAATCGAAGATTAACTGTTTCTTTTAAAAAATTAATCAAGCCAGTGCTCGTACAGTGAGGACGCGTAGGTTGGAATAAATTCATTCCAAATTCAGGGGTTAGTTTTTTCAGAAAACGTTCGGACATTTCGATTTTTATTTTCGATTGCGGCTTTTATTGATTGTTTATATGATATGATTTTATTGATGATTCTATGTATCCATGCAGGGTGGACCAAAAATAAGTTATCACCATCAACTTCATTTTTTCAAATGGAAACCCCCATTTTTTATTTTATTCTCGAGTTTGTAAGCGATATTTTCTTGCCTGACAACGAGTTGCCTGCCAAGCCAATTTAAGTACTGTCCTGTCCATCTTATGATAGAACACCGCCGCGGTGACGTAGGGTGACGTGGAACCAGCAGGGGCAAGTTCAGAAACGTCACACCTGGTGCGAGTGTGATCCAAATGTCAAACCCTAACCGTTCAAATATGGCAAGCCGGTTTGCTTTTTATTCAACCCTGCTCATGAAGTATTATAAAAACTGTTTGTGTGACACTTTATAAGCACAGATGAATAAAAAGTAAAACGACTTGCCGTATCTGAAGGGTTAGTGTTTGACACTTGGATCACACTCACACCGAGTGTGACGTTTCTGAACTCGCCCCAGCGAAGATGTGGCGCGTTGCGGCGTTGCGTCGAACACGATTATTGATTTTTGGCTTGGACAGATCCTAGTCTAGCTGCCGTTGTTAAATTGCTCAGTTAAAATTATTATATTGTTCGTTTATTTTGTTGTACCAGTTGGTTTATTTATAGTTCAGGTGTGGAGTTATTCAACCTCCCATAGTGTTATAGTTTAAAGTGTTATTGTATTTGACTGTTACGTTCGATACAGCTTTAACGAAGTTGTTTTGTTGCCACGTTTCTGCATGACTTTTTGTGTGTGCATATTTATCGTTTTGCCTACAGTGCTCGCTGACTAATAAGACTAGTATCACGTGAAATATCATTTTTACGAAATGATTGTTGTTGTATATGTTTATATGAGACTTTTGTGAGTTTACTTACCAACACTAACCGATAGCTTTTACGAGGCTGTTTTTGTTCTTATATAAGTGGTTACGTCACTTTGGTAATCTTTTACGAAGATTACAGTTAGTGTTTTGTGTTAAGTAGAATTAGTTTTGTGCTTTTACGAAGTCAATATTTATTGTTGAAGAGTTTTATTTGCCAAAATAGGTAAGTCAAAAAGACGTCGTTCACGAAGTACGTACGATTACTTCTAGTAGCAGTAGCTCTTCTTCTGAATCATCAAACCATGTTAGATATCGACCAACAGAATCTGACCGCAATTTAAATAAGCAAAGTAAACTAATTGAAAAGGTACCCTCAAAAATTCTGAGGCATTGCAATGAAACTACACCTTCAATTTCACGACGTTTGGATTTATCACAACGCAGTGATCCTCATAAAAAGTATAAGAAAATATTAGTACATGTTCCAAATGACAATACTGAACCTACATCCAGCGTTGAGGAAAAGAGAGCTTCCCATGAACAAAGAATTGACCGTTCAGAAAACGTGATCAGAAATATGACGAATAGTTCAAATGCAGTTCAACCCCGATTGCCTATTCAAATAGATTGTATTTCTGAATTTAATCCGGAAAGGGAAGACATACTTTCCCTTTCCGGATTAAATTCAGGAATGAATACAATCTAGCAACAATTTGGCTTCAAAAGATCGAACAACTGAAAAGTATGAATGGTTGGGATGACATTACCACTATATACCATATGCAGACACGTTTATCTGGAATGGCAAGGACGTGGTACCACAGTTTGTCCTCGTTGAATTAAGCTTGGCCAGAGTGGAAGGCACTTATAACTCGCACATTTCCGGATCACGTCGACTATGCAAAAACTTTAAGAAAAATGCTGGACCGACAAAAGAGGACTGATGAAAGTATGGCTGCTTATTACTTTAGCAAAATGGAATTTATGCGTACTCTACAAATTGTGGGCAAGAACGCAGTCTTCTGTATTATTGATGGAATCCCGGATATGACAATTCAAAATGCTGCTCACGCAGGTCATTATGAAACACCAGAGGCCCTATTTCAGGAATATCTATCGAATGTCCGACAAAGTGTGACACCAGAACATGTGACCAATTCCCATGAAACGTCGAAGCATCGAGGAAAGGACTTGCGCAATGTTATAGTAAAACGCCGCCATCATTTTGACAAGCCAAACTACACACAAATCCTGTGTTTCAATTGCGAGTCAAGAGGACACATACAATCTAACTGCCCAAAGCCAAGAATCGTCTGTTCCAAATGCAATATGTTGGGACATACTGCTGATCGATGTCGAGTTACGTCAGTAAATCGTCAAAATCATGGTGAGTCAAAAGCTGTGTTATTACTTTCTAAAAATGTCACTTCTGGCACATGCTACCTTATTAGGCCATATTTATAAAAATGAAGGATTTGCTTCAAAGGAAGAGGTCGAAGTGAAAGCAAAAGCTCCGAAGGTAAAGGTAGAAGGAAAAGGTTTTACTTCTTCTTCTATTCATAACCTTTTGCTTTTCCTTGCAAGCAAAACCTCGCAAAGAAGGGGAAAGGGTTCACACGCTGGTGAATTTATTTCTTATGAGAATATATGTGTGCGACCAATTGTAATTGAGTGGTTAGAAGTAAATTGTTGAACGGCTCGGAGTTTGAGTTTTTAAACTTACTACGATCTACCAATATATTGGCTTCCACAAAATCGTTTCTTACACGGAATAATTCGAAATGCCAACAAGAACAAAAATGTGAGCAAAAAAAAGTTTAGATAAGGAGCTTGTTCATCCGAATATTGTGTAGTACGGCCAAATAGGAGCGTGAAATGAGAGGTATTTCTTTTACATTTAACCGGGATAATTTTGGTTCTCGATAAGTTATAATAAATGAAAAATGAAGCTAATGAAGCCCATAAGCAATTGTATCAAATCAGAAAACATTGCTTCATTTTCACAATAAAAGAAGCTGCTTAAGTATATCCTCGCCAATTTTGAACAAATTCATCGATTTGTCTAAACTAAAAAGTGATATTTAACCCAAACAAAAATGCGTTTTTGTACGAGTCCAATACTGGTGATTTGTACAGTTTGTACTATACATACAAGTGTTAAGATGTCGAGTGACGAGGAACTGTCGGACGACCAAGTAGAATTACAAGACGCTTCCGATGAGCAATCCGAGTGTAGATTCATTGCCGAAAAATTGAAACAATATCCAGAAATACTGATGGAGAAATCTCAACGTCCCACAAAAAAGACGGAGAAAAAAGATGCTATTGAGAAAGCTATCATAGATTATAAACAGCTATATGGTCGAGAAATAACCTCCAAAGTATTGATGAAAAAACTGGGGAATATGAAGACAAGATTGAAGAAAAAAACCGACAAAAACCAAACGGGTAATAAGCTTATTCTACCGTTATTACCATGGGAAACTATAATGATGGAAGCAATACAGGCGGATGTAAACCCCACAGTCGCGAAAATTCCTGGTAAGCTCTTTCGAGACAGAATTTTATTATTTATCTAAGAATCTATTCCTTTTTGCAAAGCTCTTTGAATTGTAGTTCCCGAGAAAAAACACTATGATAAAATTGGAGACAAAAGGGTGAATACCCAAGACATTTTTTTCTATTATCAAAATCCCAGAAAATTTCGTAATAAGAAGAATGTTTTTTAATGATCTTGAAAAGCATTTTTTAAATTTTCTAAAACTTTATTTTCTTTAAACAAGTACCTATTAGTAGGAGGTAAAATATGTAAAACACTGCCTTTGTTTCATATTGCTTGTTTCCTAATTTTATGTAAAAAAAAATTAATATGTGATTTTCATTTACGATTTCATTTGCAGGAGGCCTAGAAGTAGGAGTACCCTCTGACCGTGAAGATGTTACAAAAGAACACCCACATCCACCAGACAAAAAGATTAGGCAAAAGTTGTCAGGTACGGAAATGGTAACAATGGCACCAGAAAGCGAGACGACGAGGAGGCTGAATAACAGTCAACTTCAGCGCTTGGTCTTAGTAGAACAGCTGAAAGTTGCTTGTCTCCAGCAAAAGTATTTCAGTGCCAAACTGAAGGATCGCGTTCGTCCCGCTCCAGCATTTTTCCAGGAAAATGAAAAAACTTTTGAAATGTTGTAATAAATACTATTTTTTGTATTTATTGTTTATTAAATTTAATTAAAAAATAGACTTCTTTGCCTTAAATTGAGTGAGTTGGTACATACTTCCTTGAAAAATGAAATGATCATATAATCCCTTGGAATGTCTGTGTATTACATTTTTCATACCCTTACGCCATCTTCATGAGCCTTCAGAGTCCTGTGGACAAACATTAAGATTAGAGTATGACAGAATTATTTTTCAGATTGCTTGGACAAACAAAATGGGTGTCAAGTTGGTAATAATGTAATTCAAACTGGAATAATGCTCACCTATATTATTATTGTAGATAAGCTGAGCTAGTTCTGTACGACGGGCCTGACCTTCAGCTCGTAAAGCTGCATCTGTCATTTCTGGTACGTCTTGCAATTCCTCATCATTTTCCATATCGTCACCATCCTCGAAATCGATATCGCCCAGGTGCAATATTGTGAAGCACCGCGCACGCGACTATCACCTTCGGAATATTTCCACATTGCACCCGGCAAACATATTTGAGTATAGGGAATCGCCGTTTCAACTGTCCAAACGCATGTTCTATAATAACCCTTTCTTTTTTTAATAGTCGATTGAAGGCAGCCTGCACTTCATTCTCCACAGTGGAAAAGGGCGTCATCAAATAGGGCATTATTCCATAACCACTATCTCCCAACAATACCGTATTCGTCGTCCGGTGCATGATTTCGTGAGCATAGGAATTTTTCCAAATCCGACTATCATGTACGGAACCTGGCCACCGGGCATCAATATGAGTGAAAATGTGATTTTGATCACATATGGCTTGAACGTTAATACTCGCATAATTTTTTCGGTTGATGTTCTCATCCCCAAATTGATGCGGCTTTTCAATTCTAACATGTGTGCAGTCGATAGCACCTATTGCAGTTGGGAAATTTTTTTGCACTGTCCACCTAATCTTTGCTTGCATGATCTCATTTTCGGTAGATGGGAACTTGATCCACTGATTCGCCTTCTCCACAATGCGATCGAGAGTTGCATGGATGAATCTGGAGACTGTTGGTTGTGTACATCCCAGTTCCTCGGCAATACCGCTCTGAAAGCCCGGATCTGCCATATACCGTGAGAAAACTTTCATTTGTTGGACTGGCGAAAGTGCACCTCCCCTGGTTTCCACATGCGTGCCAGAGATAAAATAGTCGGCTAACCACTGCACATTCACTTCTTCAAACCAAAAAAGTGTACGAAAGTCGGAATCACGTGAAGTACGTCTTTGTTTGTACACTTTTTGTACTCTTACGTTTACTTCATCCGCCATGGGAACTTCCAATAAAATCACGGACACACTCGACAACTAAATATAAACGTCGTCCCACTCAAAATACTCCTAAACGACTGAAGAAAATGGTAGAGAAGCTGCTCTGGACTAGATGCATCATGTCTGAAGCAAATCCTTTAGTTTTGAAGCAGAAGCTCCTCTTTATAAATACCAAAAAAGTAAAACCTTTTCCTTTGAAGCAAAACCTCTTTGAACCCTTTACTTCTATTATTTTTATGAATCAAATGTGAAGTAAATGCTCCGATTTCCCCAAGTTAAAGCAAATCCTTCTTTTTATAAATATGGCCTATATTGACTGTATAATAAATGGCGAAGCATTGCGTGGTTACGTTGATTCGGGTTGCGCCGCTGTTACAATCAGGCAATCTGATGCAAAGAGACTAGCATTAAACTTGGAGCCGACTATGATACGTTTATGTGGTTATGCAGGTGGCTCTGTAGTGGCAAAATCTGAAACATCGATTGATCTCAAAGTTGATATGGCTACTGCGGTAGTACATGCTCTTATTGTCCCCGATCATGTGCAGGACGTTTCCGTTATCATCGGACAACCCTTTATAATTCATGAAACGGTTACTGTTATTGTCAAGGGAGATCAAATCCGCCTCTTCAATCAGAATAATGTAACTTTCGATGCAATTGAATATCTGCTAAACAGGAAAATCAATTTATCGGTCGTAGAAACGACTACAATTCCTGCTCATCATATTGGTCACATTGAAATCTACAGTGAAAATAACTTTGCGATATTTTCGTAAATTTACAGCAACGGCAATGGAATGATAATTTTTATGTAATTCCACCATGTATTCTGAATCTGAGACATAGTAATCTTCTTCCCATTATTAATATGTCTGATAGACCAGTTAGTTATAAAAAGAATCAAGTAGTTGTTCGAGGTTTTACATGTTACGAAAATGTTAATAATGCCTCTTTTACTAATTGTATGAAAGTGAAGGCTCAGGATGTCAGACAATTAACGATTGAAGACATCAAACATCAGATTGACGCCGATCAACTTTTAAGTCTGGGGTGTCTACTTAACGAATATGAGATTGTTTCGCCATTTCTTTACGAGAAGTGGGCAAAACAAATCTCACGAGGATGTCAATTAAATTGTCTGATAATGAACCAGTCACATATCGTCCATACCATATGCCATTCAGTCAAAGAGAAACAGTCCGCAACATTGTCCAAGAATTACTGGATAATGAAATTATCCAAGAATCTTACTCTCCGTATGCCAGTCCAATCCTTCTTGTTAGAAAGAAAAATGGCGTAGAAAGAATGTGTGTAGATTATAGAGCTGTTAACCGCAAAACTATAAAAGACAAGTATCCACTGCCACTTATCGACGATTTGTTGGACAACATAGAGGGTAATCAATTCTACACTACGCTTGACCTTGCTTCTGGATATCACCAGATTCCAGTCGATAACGAATCTGTTTAGACAACAGCCTTTGTTACACCTGACGGGCACTATGAGTACCTGAGAATGCCATTCGGGTTAGTAAATGCTCCAGCTGTTTTACAAAAAACCATGAATAAAATTCTGGGTCCGTTACGTTACAACACTGCGATGGCGTACCTTGACGATATACTGATACCATCGAAATCCGTGGAAGAAGGTTTGAAGAAACTGGAAGAAGTCCTGCAACTTTTTAGGTCAGCTGGTATGACATTGCGTCTAGACAAATGTCGATTTCTACAAACAAAGATCGAAAATTTAGGCCATGAAATCACTGGAGAAGGTATTCGACCGGGTAGAGATAAAATCAAAGCAGTGTCTGAGTTTCCTAGATCCCGTGATGTACATGAAGTTCGAAGATTTCTACGGCTCACTAGTTATTTTCGAAAATTCATTAGAGGATTTGCGGAGATAGCCAGACCGATTACAGTTCTAACTCAGAAGGATGTGAGTTTCAAATGGACTGATACAGAAGAGGAAGCATTTATCACATTGAAGGCAAAGCTGGTTGAGAGACCAGTATTAGCATTATATAGTCGATAAGCAATAACGGAGGTGCATTGCGATGCTAGTAAGATTGGTCTCGGAGGCATCTTATTGCAACAACAAGATGGTGTCCTTAAACCAGTGCAGTATTTTAGTAGAGCAACAACTAGGTTTGACAAGAAGTTTCACTCTTATGAACTTGAAACGCTCGCAGTTGTGTGTTCTCTCAAGAAGATTCCGAATAAACTTGCTTGGGATAATTTCAGATAGAAAATTCTGTACCGCGTTTGAAACGGGATTTTAATAATTTCGACACAACATTCTTGAGATAGTTACGAGCCAACCAAACTGAATATAGAGGGGCTTCTGGAGTTACCGCGCAAGCAAGAACAGATTTCTCTATGCCTCTGAACCCGGTTTTCTCCTCGTGAAAATAACCCGTTCGCGTTAGTTTTCCCGATACATTTTCTCTAAGTCGTTGGAAAAGTCTAAATTCTTCAAAACCGCTGTTATTTTCTGTTTATTATTCCGCCGTGAAAACCCGATCCGTCGTTTTAAAATCGATTCGTTACACACTGCCGCTTCAAGTTCTATTTTTGCCGATTTGAGGCTGCCATTAGGTTGCAAATTACTTAACTGAAATTTTGATTCTCCCCGGGAGAGATTAGACCTACGTACCAGTATTATTTCTAATGTGATATTTTTTTTGATTTACCTTTGCTGATCAAAGATCAGATTATTGTTGATTTGATTTTGTTATTTTTTTATTTGACTGGTTGGGAACCAGTCCAATTGTAACAATAAGTGGGACAAATAGACTGATTGATTTATTTTCATTAACACCGTGTTTTTATTTCAAGAAAGTTCAGTAATCCATTTCAGAGCGGAAGTTTGCGGAATTCTGGAAATAACGAACGCCTGGAAATACAGGGGGTGGCGCTCGAGCATTTTTTTTTAACATCAACAAATTCCCTCATCCCCGTCGGGAACCAACCCGGAAAATATCGGGGCGCGACACACCTTTATAATAAAAACCCGGGTGGAAAGACACGGGGACGCCTAAATCCCATAGAGAAGCAAGAGGTTCCAATGGATACGTTACATATCGACCACCTTGGGCCTTTTGTGAAAAGTTCTAAGAAGAATTCTTATTTAATAGTTGTGGTAGATGGATTCACAAAGTTTGTGTTTCTCAAAGCTGTCCAAAACACTAAAACTACGCCGGTGATACAGTTTTTGTATAGTATTGTGGAAATGTTCGATGTCCCAAGAAGGATAATCTGCGACCGAGGAACTGCATTCACGAGCAAACAGTTTAGGAACTATTGTACGAAATTGAACATTGAACAAGTTTTATGTGCAACGTCAACTCCTAGGGCTAACGGCCAAGTAGAACGGATGAACCGGTCCATTCTTTCTGCACTTATGGCAACTGTTTCTGATGAACGTTATTGGGATCAGGCCGTGCATAGTGTGAACTGAGAAATTAACACTACGGTTAATTCCACTACCGAAAAGTCCCCTTAGAAGGTATTTTTCGGGTATCGTCCGAGAGGTGTTAACGACGCTTTCTTAGCAAATGAAGTTAGCGATAACGAACGAGTAGATCTGACACAGTTACGAAGGGATATTTCTGAACTGGTTAAGTCAAAACAGGAATATCAGAAACAGCTCTATGACAAAAGGCATGCTTCCTCAATGACGTTTGAGGTGGGACAACATGTCCTTGTTCGAAAGGCGAAAGGAAGTAACGATGGCCAAAGCAGAAAACTTGAATCACGTTTCAAGGGTCCTTTCGTCATTACGAAAGTATTGGATAAAGACCGATACGAAGTTAACGAACTAACTGGTTCAAAACGCGTTAGGAAAGCGTATACGGGAATATGCCCGTCTGACAGGATGAAACTGTTTCTTACGGTCGGATCATCAGAGGATGATCAATCTACTAATGAATAGTTTTGTCCTGGTTTTTTTTTTGTGTACGTCCGGTTCATTGATTTTTGTTTTTTTTTTATAGGTAACGCTTCACGAGGACGTGCAGAATTTTCAGGTTAGCCGACTGTAAGCGATATTTTCATGCCTGACAACGAGTTGCCTGCCAAGCCAATTCAAGAACTGTCCTGTCCATCTTATGATAGAACACCGCCGCGGTGACGTAGGCTGACGTGGAATCAGCAGCGATGATGTGGCGCGTTGCGTGGAACACGATTATTGATTTTTGGCTTGGACAGATCCTAGTCTAGCTGCCGTTGTTAAATTGCTCAGTTAAAATTATTATATTGTTCGTTTATTTTGTTGTACCAGTTGGTTTATTTATAAGTTCTACATTAAATTAATGTAATATGTTGAGGATAATTTTATGTGTACAGAGTGGATCAGAAATAAGTTATGACAACCAACTGCATTTTTTCAAATTTAAATCCCCTTTTTTTATTTCATTTTCGAATTCTAAATCACATTCCAAGTAAGTTTCATGTACCATGTCCTTAACCTCAAAGAGAAATTTACGATTGATCAAATATGGACTGTGTTACTAAACAATCCTACGTACATTTCTCGATAACTGTTGGGGTTAGGTTAAGGACATGAAGCCTACTTTGGATTTGATGTAGAATTTGGAAATGGAATAAAAAAAAGGGTTCGGCTTGCATTTTAACTAAATATAACCGATTACTTCACAAGACACGCCTCCCAATATTTGTTTTTGAACTATATGATAAAAATAATGTTTTAATAATAATAAAAATAATTTATTTCCTAAGAAAAGGCATATAAAATGTATGAAAGTAATAAATCTACTCAAGATATTCAGAAATAAATAGAGAAACATCTCAGAAGTCCAAGGACTAGTTTGAGATAATATCCGAATAGAGCACACTGCTCCCAAGTCTAACCGATTACAACTCACCGTGAATGAATGAAAAATATGGCACAGTTCAAATGGATAGAAGTTTGTCAATCGATAGTGAAAAACGTTGAAAAGCTGAACACATTTTTTTAAACAAAATATGTCTCATTGAAATGATCCAGACTCTTTTGAATTTCATCTTATTAGCCATACATTAAGAAGATAATGAATGTTTCATTCAACCGCTAAATAATTTGTAGTTTGTTTTGTAGATCGTATAAATATTATATAATGTCCACATTAATCACCACATACAAAACTTAAAAAATGTTAAATAGGAAGGAATGGCTGTGTTGCTCATCTCGAAGTAGGAAGGAGAACAATTTAAGTAAGAGCAAATATTTTATTCATGTAGTACAATGCCGGACCACTTGTACGAATAGTAAGCACCTTTTGAAAAGGGATCAGATGAAGGTCAAATTGATGAACAAGTCCACTGTACACTACTGACTAGTGAGTAACGAAAGTTTTCCTTTATTGTATAACTTCTTTCTTCTCCGCTAAACTTTCAAGAACGTAGCTCATGCCGGTCTCACTTTCAGTTGGGGCACTGATGATGGCTTTTTATTAGCCGCATAAAATATTTATTCCCTATGGTCCCCTTATCAACTATAATCCCGACTTAGAGTTTTCTCCTCTCTTTACCCAATTCGCATCAAAATAAATGTGAGGTGTGAGGAGCCTCGATGCAAAACCCTATTTTTCCGTCATGCCTGTTAACGCAAGGAATGGGTTCACTTTGTGAAATTGCTATAGGTGTTAAACGGGTGGCAGTTTTGTAAAATGAAAAAAGTCAGTGTCAAATTGTCGGTTGTAGTTGTATTCGTGTTTGTCATGAAAGTTCAATAATACAGTCCACAAAAGCTATACTGCCGTGCTTTATTGTCCAGTAGATGAAGCATAACGATTTGTTAACATAAACTCTTAACATTTGGTTCAGACGAGCCGGATATCCAGTTCCAGCGAAAAGTGCAATCGATAGACAGATGTCCATGAATTTCAACCAGCCGTAACCACAAGCAGTTTAACGAATAATAAGCAGTGAAAAGTGAGTTTTCCTTTCTTTTTTTAATTTCCAGTCAACAACATTCTTATTTCTTGCGTGAATTGAGTATTTGATCAAAACGGGCGATTTGGCAAAGGTAATTTTTGACAGAGGTGTCATCAAGGGATCTTTGACAAGACATAGGAAAACTTTCGATAAAATAGCTTTGGATACTTGGGATGATGGGTTGATTCGAGAAATGGAGGCACGCCTCTTAAAAGTAGAAGCTCTTTATGATAAGTTCAATGAAAAGCAAGGCGAAATTGAGTTTTTAATTGATCAGACAGAGGATCAGACTAAAGTATTGAATCAATATGAAGAAAGAAACCAATTTGAGAGTTTGTATTTCAATTTAGTAGGCAAAATCAGATCGAAAATCAACTCTTATAACCATTCAAGTACTGATGCTGAATCACATAACATTCAAAACAATAATCAGTTACCAATTCGCTCAAAAGGTGTTGAACTTCCAGCTTTAAAACTGCCGCATTTTGCTGGAAGGTTTGAAAGTTGGTTAGAGTTTAGGGATGGTTTCAAAGCTCTTATTCATGATAATGCCACCTTGACAGATGTCCAGAAATTTTATTATCTGAGGTCATATCTCATCAAGGATGCTTTGGGATTAATTGAGTCAATACAAGTCACTGAGGGTAACTATAAGGTTGCTTGGGATCTACTCCATGACAGATATGATCAAAAGGCGTTACTTATTCATAACCATATTCGATTGATGTTTGAATATCCTGTGATTAGCCACGAAAATCACAACAATTTAAGGTCTTTCTATGATACAATGACAAAGAACTTGAGAGCGCTAAAGGTGTTAGGAGAAAATGTTGACCAATGGGATAGGCTGCTAATCTATATATTCACTATCAAATTTGACAAGAATACACGACGCGAATGGGAGTTATACAAAATTGAAGATGACTTACCAACAATGGAAGACATGAATCGATTCATGAAACAGAGATGTGAGCTATTAGAGAAAATAGAGGTATGCAATAAATCAAGAGACAATCATTCAGAAAAAAAGGTGATGGACAATAGAGGCAGATTCAATAGAGGAGCCTACCTAGGAGTGGGAACACAATCTTCAAGTCATCATGGCATGAAGTGTTATTTTTGCAAGGGGCCTCATCCAATATTTCAATGGACTACTATTTTGAGATTTTTACCATCTGAAAGATGCAATGAGTTCAAAAAATTAAAACTATGCAGCAATTGTCTACGACCAGGACATTTTGCTTCAAAATGCACTCATTCAGGATGTAAGAAATGTAGTTCCAAGCACAATACACTATTGCATATCAACAATCAAGGGCAATCAGACAATTTTCAAGAACAAAGGACAAGAGTAGGCTTCAACAATGATCAGACCATTGCTGAAGCTGGATGTATCAGAAACAATTCGGCAGAACATATTAGCTGCCACGTGAACTCAATCGATGGAACAATTGAACAGACACAAGTACTGCTATCTACTACAATGGTTTCAATTCAAGACGATCAAGGGAATTTTCATGAGTGCAGAGTACTATTAGATAGTGGCTCACAAATAAATTTTATCACAGAGCAGTTTTGCAAACAAGCAAATATTCCAATAGAAACAATACAATGCAAGATAGTGGGTGTGGGACAAGCTATTTCAAACGTAAACCATAAAGCAAGAATTGATCTTAGCTCTAGTACCAGTTCCTATAAAACTTCAATTGAGTGTCTAGTTTTTAAAACAATCACTGACCATATACCATGTTACACATTTAGCAAAAAAACAATGAGACTACCAAACAATATTCAACTAGCATAACCATAACTTCAATAAATCAGGACAAATAGATCTTCTGATTGGCGCATCACTGTTTTGGGAAATTCTGCAAATGGGAAAGATACAATTGGATAACAGTAATTTATTTCTGCAAGAAACATTACTTGGTTGGGTAGTAGGTGGAGTACCATCATCAAAATCAGATGAATACAATAATCCAAGTCAAAAGTCAATAAGCAGTCTCAGCACTGAAGCAGGAGAAACTTTTATGGACAATATAATGAATAAATTCTGGGAAGTAGAAGAAGTTAATGTCAATCAAGATCAACAATCAAAGTTTTCCGCAGAAGATAAATACTGTGAGAATAATTTCTTGACAAATTTTTAGAGAAGTGATGATGGAAAGTTCATAGTTTCTATACCATTCAAGGACAATCTGGAGGTTCTAGGAAAATCAAGAGAACAGGCATTACAACGATGGTTCACTCAAGAACGCAAGCTTTCCAAAAATCCACAATTGAAGGAAGAATATGACAAGTTCATGATGGAATATATTCAGTTGGGACATATGACTGAAATAAATGTAGATGAAAACATTCCAATGACATCAACGAGGAACTATTTGCCACATCATGCAGTTATTCGGGAACATAGTCAAACTACCAAGCTTTGGGTAGTGTTTGATGCATCTATGAAGACAACATCTGGTTTATCTTTCAATGATGCTCAGTGTGTGGGACCAAGAATCCAGGATGATCTTTTCTCGATAATACTACGTTTTCGAAAGCACCCATATGCTGATGTGTCAAAAATGTATAGGATGATTTGGATCAATGAAGAACAAAGAAACTAACAATGTATATTTTGGAGAAAAAACCCAGCTAGTGATTTGAAATGTTGGAAGCTGAATACTGTCACATATGGGACTGCTTCAGCACCTTATTCAGCTGTAAGATGTCTTCAACAGTTAGCTAAGGACAATGAAGATCTCTTCCCAAAAGCAAGCGCATCGATAAAAAATTCATTTTATATGGATGACTATTTAGAAGGTGCCAATACAGAAGGTGAGATCCTGGAACTACAAGCTCAGGTGTCAACAATTCTTTCAAGTGCTGGATTGGAGCTCAGAAAATGGCTATGCAACAATGATCAATTATTATCAAAATTCCAAGTCAATAAAAACTTGGATTCAAGCATTCTGAAAATCAATGAGGGCGAATCGAACAAAACTTCGGGTATCATTTGAAGACCACTGGCAAAAAAGGCGCTATGTCAAAAAACGGGATTTGGAGAAAAACCGTTTTAAAGCATTAGGACCTTTATATTTTTGTTCGTTTGGGGTAAATAATATTCCAAATGATACACAATGTTGCTTCCATGTTTTTGATTATTTAAAATATAGTTTATTATGCGAAATTATTCAAACAATATAGAAATTCAACAAAAAGGCGAAAAAAGCAGAAAAAAACAAGGTAAAAACGCGCTTTGTCATATGATGAGAGGCAGGTAATTTAATTTTGTCATCAGTTGTTTGAATATTTAATGTTGTCAAAGTATTCCTGTGCTTCGGGGCTGCAAAACTTTTTAAGATTTTGTAAATCTTTCCACTTTGCATAACTCATTGGTAATGGACCTGCAATTTTCAATTCTGTATAGTAACTATTTAAAAATATTTTTCACACTAAACTCACCATCAAATAGCAAATCAGGCAGTTCAAATTCTCCAGCTTTGAGCAGTTCATTAGGTCGAAATTTTTTATCTCTTATGGGGCTTGATTCCCACATTCCATTGTAGGTGTTTCTAAAGTAGATTAATTGTGGATGTTCTTTAAAAATCTTCAGTTCTCTTATTGGTCTTGTTGGAAATGGACATTGTCTTCTATATCTGAGCTTCAAAAAGGACGTCCAGTTTCTAAAATGATCTTGTTTGGCTTCAACAACTTCAAAGGGCACAGGCTTTGCCCTAGCAGATTTGGAGTGATTATACCAATCCCTTGGTAATTCTGCATGTATTTTTTGGTTAATTAGACCAAAATCTTTGTCACATTCCATGTAACTATGGCCTCTGATTGAAAAAGTTATTTTGACTGAATCTAGTCTTTTTTCAGTATGTACTATGTAATGAAGAGCACGAATCATAGTGTAATTTTTATTTTGGCCTCCACAGGAGTCACAAAATATCTCCAAATGCCTAACATTTTCAGCAAGAGAATTGAACAAAAAGTGATGGAGTAGAGAGCTAACGGAGTCACTTCCTTTGTTTCCAATAGTTTCTGGATACATGTAGAACACTGAATGAGATGTGGACAAAACATGAATGTTGAATAAATAGATGGAAAGTTGTCTTTTGTGATAAACATCATTCGTTGTTATATCAGGAACTGGCACATTTTTTGCGTAATCTAAACAGATAGCTTCTGTAGAAATGCTTTTCTGACTGTTTTTCTTTGCATCACGTTTCCTTTGGTAAAATACTTCTGCTTTTGATTTGTGCAACTTATTTTCTATTTCAAGTTTTTTCATATCACTTTCTATTTGTTTGTATTTTAGAGATGATTTTTCCTCTACGCTTTGTTTGCTAGCTTCCAATCCCTTTATTTTTGCCAAATGCATATCACACTCACTGCATGTTTCTGATCTTGGAAAGCCGAAAGCTATATTGAATTCTGAGCTAAATATAATTCGGTATGTTTCATATGAAACTTTTATCAAGGGAAATTTTTCTTTAAACATATTAAACATCTTTTTTACATTCAAATTTTCAGGTAAATAAACTTTGGTTGTTTTTCTTAGGCTATAGTGCGTTTTACGCCCTTTGAAAGATTTAATATGAACCCGGATCAGGTTTTTGGAGTTTTCTGAAAGCCTATGAGGACGATTCAGGTGTTTGCCTCTGCGGTCACGTGGAGCCTCACCTATCTGTTGTAAGGACCTTTGAAGTACTTCCAATTTTTTCCTTTCAATACCATGCATCGCCAAAAAAGCTTTTCGGCATACCCGCTTTTCTTGTAGGTCTCCATCGACAGAGAATCTTATTCTCTAGTTATAGGATGCATCATGAAGTATCAATTCACCTTCTTCTGGATTGCGAGGCCTTCTCTGTTTCACTGGTAATACCGTGATTAAACCGCATAAGTAGATATTTTGCTCGTCAACAGAATTTAATTCGTTAAATCGCCTAATTATCTGCAACCTTGCTACTTCGGGCACATTTTCAAAGCACTTGTAACGTTTGCAACCACACTCTTTACCAATAACATGGCTTCTCAAGTTGATTTTCTTCATAACATCGCTCAATTTCCCATGCCGTTTTCTTTTTTTAATTAATAAATTGAAGGTAGGAACCACTACATCACCATTTTCAGATTCAGACATAATTATTCTTTTGATATCAAGCAACACGTGTTGAAATAAATAAAATAATCAATAATTTTCTGCGAAATGACAACAACATGACAAACACTGAATTTGACATGGCGCTTTTTTCGCCGGTTCGTCAATATTAAAAATTAAAATAAATCTTGACTAAGCGCAGTTATAGGCTGAACGATAGAATAGGGCGAAACTTTTCCAATTTCTCTAACAGATGTTACTAATAACTCAATTTCGATAAAAATTGACATAGCGCCTTTTTTGCCTGTGGTCTTCATTTGGAATTCAAATTCTGATTCTATACAATATTCTGTTCCGGAATTCAAATATCCAGAAATTATCAATAAGCGTACAATTCTATCAGCAATTTCCATGATTTACGATCCACTTGGACTTATGGGCCCAATCATTGTTGTAGCGAAACTATTGATGCAATCTCTATGGCAGGGTCAATATGGATGGGATCAAGAGTTACCAAGTGAAATTCTAAAAGCATGGCTCAGTTTGAAAAATAGTTTACCAGGTTTGAATCGCTTTGAAATTCCTAGAATGATCAGTTCAAATTATTATATTACCATAGAACTTCATGGTTTTGGAGATGCAAGTCAGAAAGCATATGGGTGTTGTATCTACATCAGATGTCAACTGGACACACATAAATATATGTCGAGGCTCTTGTGTGCTAAATCCAGAGTGGCACCAATAAAAAAGGTTCTAACATTGCCAAGGTTAGAGCTTTGTGCAGCCCTATGTTGGCACAATTGTCAAAAAAGTCGATACAATCATTGAAACTCAGCTTTAACAGATGCTATTTTTATTCTGATTCTCAAATAGTTTTATCATGGATTCAAGGGGCACCTAATAAATGGAAGGTGTTTGTAGCCAATAGGGTCAGTGAAATTCAAGAGCTGACAAATGTTTGTGACTGGTATCATGTTGCTACTGAAGAAAATCCTGCTGATATGATTTCAAGAGGTGTGGGTCTTGAAGCTCTGAAGAATTCCAACTTATGGTGGCATGGACCTACATGTCTTGAAGAAGGGACTTTTGAAAATCACATTAGTGCAGAATCTATTGAAGAGGGCAACTTACCAGAACACAAAGTAATAGCTCTGGTGAATGCAGTTACAGTTGGAGACAAGTTTGACATCTTTGAACGATATTCAAAGATAAATAAATTGAAAAATGTGATTAGCTGGTGCTTTAGATTTGCAGAAAATTGCAAGCGGAAGCCTGGATCTAGAAATAAGGGTCAATTTCTGAAAATTGAAGAACAAGATCGAACTTTGAAGAGGTTGATTAGTTTAGCACAAGAGCAATCATTCTTTTCAGACTACAATAGATTGCAGAATGGACAACAATTGGACAAAAAGAGTAATCTACTTTCACTGAATCCAATATTTGACGATGGAGTTATCCGTGTTGGAGGTCGACTTCAGAATTCAAGTTATAAATATGATAAAAAACATCCCATAATTCTTCCACCAAAACATATTTTAACATTCCTTATACTACAATCGGAACATCACAGACTGATGCATTGTGGACCTACGATGTTGTTAGCTTCAATCAGAGAACAATTTTGGCCAATATCTGGAAGAAACCTTTGCAAAAAGGTTGTGAGACAATGTGTGAAATGTTTTCGAGTGAGGCCAGTATCCTGTGAATATATGATGGGAAACTTACCTAAGTGCAGAGTGACTCCATACTTACCATTCATCACTGTTGGTTGTGACTTTGCAGGACCATTTCTCCTGAAGGATCGCTTAACAAGAGGACCAAAGCTAACCAAAGGATATGTTTGCATCTTCATTTGTCTTTCATCCAAAGCAATTCATCTAGAACTGTTGTCTGACCTCACCAGTAAGTGTTTTTTAGCAACTTTCAAAAGGTTTATGGGTAGACGTGGCATACCGAAACATGTGTACTCTGACAATGGAAAAACATTCATCAGTGCAGATAAAGAGTTGAAGAAACTCCACAACTTCGCTATGGAACAAGAAAAAACGGATAGCTTCAACTATTTTATGAATGAGCATAAAATTCGATGGCATTTCATACCTTCGCGCGCTCCGAACTTTGGTGGAATTTGGGAGGCAGGAGTTAAAAGTTTCAAGTTTCATTTCAAACGAGTAGTTGGTGCAGCTAATCTCCATTTCGAAGATTTCAATACAGTGATAATTCAAATTGAAGCGATACTCAATTCACGTCCTTTATGTCTATTGAACTCTTATCCTGATCAACTAAATTCTTTAACTCCTGCTCACTTTTTGCTCGGAAGAAGTTTAACTGCTTTACCAGACATGGATGTTTCTCATGTCAAAGAAAATCGACTCAAACGATTCGAACGACTGCAGCAAATTATGCAACATTTCTGGTCAAGATGGAGTAAGGAATACATCAGCGAGCTCCAAAACAGAAACAAGTGGAAGCAGCAGCCAATATCGCAGCTTAAAGTGGGAACAGTGGTTTTAGTAAGGGAAGACGGAAGTCCTCCACTACAATGGCCCATCGGTATCATCGAAGGGCTGCATCCAGGCAACAACGATATTGTCAGAGTGGTCACAGTTCGTATGAACAACAAACTTTTCAAGAGACCTGTCACCAGGATATGCATACTACCGATTGAAGACCAATATAAATCAATAAACGAGGATTTAGAAGAGGACAATGTAGATTGTTGAAGATTATTTTGAAATTAATTTTTATTGTGTATTGTTCATGATTTATGTATTATTGAAACTGTTACTACATTTCAAGGTGGCCGGTATGTTAACGCAAGGAATGGGTTCACTTTGTGAAATTGCTATAGGTGTTAAACGGGTGGCAGTTTTGTAAAATGAAAAATGTCAGTGTCAAATTGTCGGTTGTAGTTGTATTCGTGTTTGTCATAAAAGTTCAGTAATACAGTCCACAAAAGCTATACTGCCGTACTTTATTGTCCAGTAGATGAAGCATAACAATTTGTTAACATAAACTCTTAACAATGCCGTCATAAGTAAAACCAAGAAAATCGCAAAAAAATGTCATTTCCACAATTTTTTATTTTCCCATGTATTTGCTATACAGGGTTAGGAAAAATTACCAGAACGGTCGATTATTTCAAAAGATAAACGATTAGAAAAAAATGTTTTTCATAAAAGTTGTGAGGCTTCTCGGAACCTACATATACATATCTGTGATAAATTTTAATATACAGGGTCGAGTATAAAGTTATGATAGATCAAAGTTGCATTTTTTTTAAATAGAACAAACTGTATATCAATTGATATTTTAATTTTGAGCAAAAATTGTGACACACCAAAGTGTTCCTAGATCCAGCAGTTTTTGAGTTATATATCGGGTTTTATAAATAATGACATTTTTGCATCTTTGACATGCCATCAAACTTAAACGGATCAAGATAGAGAAAGAACGGTCAGCACTTTCTAGTCTTAACTTCTTTCAAGAGCTATCTGAGAAAATTAAATTAATTCTTGTTAAAAAATGTTGAAATGTGTCGCAAAAAGTTGACAGTTGACAGTACCCCCTCCCCTATTCATATAACAGACTAGCTCTTGAAAAATTGAGCCGCGAAAGTGCAGGCCATTTTGTCTATATCTTAAACCGTTTGAGTTTTATAGCATGTCAAAGGTGCAAAAATGTCATGTTTAAAACGGAAAATCTCGATAACGGATGAATCTAGGAAGATTATTTGTATTACAATTTTTGCCCAAGATTAAAGGAATAATTGAATTATCAAATAATATAAGGGGGTTGCCATTGTAAAAAATGTAACTTTGATCTGTCATGACTTTATGATCAACCTTGTATATTTCAATTGAAGAAAGATATGTGGATTTTCGAAAGCCTCACAGCTTTAATATATGACATTTTTTGCTAACTCGTCCAACTTCTGGAATAATCGACATTTCTGGTAGTTTTTCCTCACCCTGTAAAGGAGGTTGAAAGGTTGAAATATGATTTTGGATGATGTTTTCTTCAATAGGTACTGTAGATTTTTATCAACATTGGGATAAATAAACTCAAATAATAAAATGAAAATATCTGGTCTATAATAGTATGCTACTAGCGTAGCGTATAATTTCTAAGATTTGGGTATAACGCTACACTTGGTGTAGGTCGAGAAATACTCAATTTCAACTAAAAAAAATAAGAGAAGCTTATAACCAAACTTTCATCCCCTACTCGTGCTAATAACTTAATAGTAATATTTTATTTTTTACATTTCTGGATATATTTGCATTTGCATATTTCATATGTTTGGATATAACTTGTTTTGACCTTCAGACACATATTTAATCAAGATTAAGTAAGTCAAATATTCTCTTTTGGATGTTGGCTATGCTTTAAATCGATGCGTAACTATCAAACTAAAAATATCCTACATTTATCGCAAAAATGTGAAAAGCGGAAATATCTATCTCGTTTTGCATATAGGTGCCCCAAGATTATTTAATAACAATTTTACGCGGATGAAGGGAAAAACGCGACAATCCAATTGATAGGTACTTGCAACAAAAATAAAAACAATACTTCTGGTGAGAAATGTGAATACCCCAAAAAGAAATAGATTGGGCATTCTCCCATAACAGAAATATTCGTAAATATCTTGTATCGTTGCAGACACTTTTCAACGGCATTGAATATCTACGCGCAGATTTGAGATCAAATTTGCGAACAGAAATTTGAGCAAAAATGTTAGCATTTCTGCTGACAGAAATGTGATCGTGTCATACGGGCTTTAACTGGTAGCCATTAGTTACAAAAATCAATCTGCATTACGCTATCCTACACCGAAATAACAAACACACATATAATGAAAGGTATACATATTCAATTTGTTTTCGAATTGGAACTCTCAAATCTCCGCTTGGCAAACGGAAATCATACCCTACCATCTACATTGTATCTGTGCTCAAAGTCACGATTACGCCAAATCCAATGTGGCTGATACTATATGATTCTCGTTTTCCAAGCTGAAATTTGACAGCTGCACTTCGAAATGAAATTGAATTTAAGCCAGGCATCAGGAAATTTCAAGGAAAATTATGGTACAAATTTGGTATACCTAGGTATTTAAATAATTATTAACATCCATCTTTTAAGAGCAGTTTCGCTTTCCCATTCTCTCCTATATTTTTGATACCGTCTTTGAACATTTTTAAAGTGCTTTCTTCCATTCGCGTTCTTGTTCCTTCGAGTCTGATCCAGACAATTCCAATGTATTTTGCGATGAACTTGCCGCTATCACATGGATTCCTGTATTACATTCAAATTCACTTCGAAATGGAAGTTACAGATTACCGCATGCCAAATGGGAATCGTATATGCTACCATCCACATTGAATTTGACGTGAGCGTGACTTTGAACACAAATACAATGTATATGGTAACATATGATTCCCGTTTGCCAAGTGGAAATCTGTCACCTCCACTTCGAAGAGAAATTGAATGTAAGCACATTTTGAATTTGAAATAACCACATTTTTTTTAAAAGGAAACACCGAAGCAGAGTGAATTGTTTTCGAGCTAAATATTGATTCGATCGAAATTATGGTACAATTATGTAGTATAGTACGTCTGGCAACGGTGAAAACGCTATTGGGAGCTCATTATCCCATGAGGTGGGGACATAGAAATAATACTACTAGAAGGCTAGTAGAGAGAGAAGTCTCTCACGGAGAAAGGGAGAAAGGTGTTGGGTTTGGTTGACACTGCGCTTGCCCCAGTATGTATATAAGTATCGTCATGAAATCTGTTATATGCTCATTATATGCTCGAGAATAGTTAACATTGTTGCCAATAATAACAGAAAATCTCATTCTCTATGAATCTTGAATTACCAAAAGAGAGAAATATGGACCAAAAAAATTGTTTTTTGTCAATTCGATCAATACTTACTTAAAATCATTTTCAAATATTTTTCAAGTATTTTGTAGAAAGATTCATTATCCACATCTTTTGTGATAGAAGTCATACTTCTCTAGATTTTCTTCTATCTTTTGATTGGCAACACTGCGAGTGCTCGGAGTATCAAGCCAGACTAGCCTAGTTTACACCGATAACTCGTTTAGTTCGGTTCGATAGGACCAAGTGGGTGAGGATAGTACGTTTGGACCAATGCTTGCTTCTCGTCCGTTTACACCGCCTTGCAACGCGTGAACTAAATGAGTACGCACGTAAATCGTCAAAAACAAGCTGAAAATATTTATCAACACAACTCGCAATAAAAAAAAAACATAAGTGAGTACGCTCAGATGGCCTTGAGAAACTCAGAACCAACACAGTTCACAATAATAACAATCAACATAACCTCATAATTTTGATCCAGATCGAACCAAATTTAGTTCGGTACACCTGCTGGAAAGTACCGAAAAAAGAGTGGACCAGCTTAGTTCGCAACTGTTTACACCATTCGAACCAAATATTTGGTTCTGATATAGTTGGAATTTAGTACTTGGTCCGCGGACCAAGTTGTCGGTGTAAACCAGGCTACTGTCAACAGTGTCGACGTCTTTTGACACTTGCGACTAGATGTAGCTCCTAAATAATTTTATTCAAATGAACTGCAAAAAAAGTTGAAAACCTGTGATAACCTAAATAATGAGTTTAATTGTTTGAAGACTACAAATTATCAGTTAAACTCTGGTAACTTTTGTATGTCTTTATGAATATTTCACATTTTATTTATTATCAGTGAGATATTCTTGAAAGATTTTAAATATAAAATGTTAGGAAAGATGTTGAATGAATTATGCTTGGAATTTCACGAGGAATTCAAAAATACATTTAAATATAGGGTGATCCATTTAAAAAAAACAAACTTTTTGATTTTGCCGGTATACTAATGATTTTTCAAACTATTCTTACACGTAGAAAAGAAGTATTTTTCAGTACCTACATAACCATATCTTCAAATTTTTTGGAACACTTGAGATAAAAAAGTTGAAGGGGGGACATTATGGTGGATCACTCTGTACTCGTCTTTTATTTTTTCTGACAAAATTCACATTGTAGTCCCATTTTAATAAGCTACACGACATATGTAGAGATACCTACGCTCATTAACTTTCGAGTTTTATTACGGAAATAGGCAGCGTTACCTACCATAGAATTTTGTTCTGGATTTGTAAAAGAATCTTAAAAAACGTGGTAAAAATTAAATTGTAATTTAAGTATCTTCAGTATACATAATTATGCATTCAAAAACAATTCAATTGATGTAGCGTTCCTTTCATCCTAAAGTTGTCCAAGGTATGATTTCTTCTTGTTTAGGCGGATGCGACCTTCCAATAGCTTGGTCCATCTACGTATCAACTAGGATAGTACTCAATGTTTCTGTCGCGGCATAATTGCTGCTAATAGACGTAAAATTCCGTCAATGTTTGGGTGTTGGTGTTATCAATTCTGGTACGGTTGGGTACATTGTTTCACTTTTGGAGGTGGATTGTCAGTTGTCACAAAGAAGTGAGTCTTCTCCCGTGTGTGAAGGCAGACACACACGTATTTTTTTTTGAAACCAAAAATGTTTTAATTCTCTTGGCGGCATTGTGAAATTGTGCTGGAGAAAGGAGTTTAACTGAGTGTATCTCACTCCCCATGGTAATGGTAATGGTAAGGGTGGGGGGACAAAAGCCCGGTGAGTAGGCCTAGTGTCCCTTTTCGCCAACCCCGTGCTTCCAACCCTCTTCACTCCAGTCGTCCTGTCTTCGTTGTGAAGCGGAGCAGGTCATCCCAGCTCAGGTCCCCCAACTCCACCCGAGGAATGGTTGCCGCTCCTAGGACCCTCCTCCTCAGGCGACCCCACCTATCACAGATTCCCAGTAGATGGTAGGAGGTTTCCTCCGCCCTTCTACAGTAGGGACATAGGGGTGATTCGCCTATTCCTATTAAATGCAAGTGTCGGTTGAGCTTGCAGTGTCCTGTCAAAATGCCTACGATGATGCTCAGTGCCTTCCTACTCTTGTTCAGCAGTTGGGCCGTCCTTGGTTTGTTGCAATGCGTGATTATCTCTCTGACTTGCCTACAAGTCGTGTTATTCCTCCAGTTTTTGACTGTGTTCTCCCAAGCCCACTCATTCAGGCCTCGGAGATCCGTCGTTTACTCAGGCCCAGGTATGGTTCTGGACCGGGCTGGGGTGATGAAGAGCCTAGTCTGGCTAGCTCGTCCACACGCTCGTTTCCGAAAATGCCCATATGTCCCGGTACCGAAACCAGTTTGACCTTCTTGCTCTCGCCTAGGGCGTGCAGAGCATCACTGCATTCTTGAACCAGCGGGCAGCTGATCCTTGGCTTGCATAATGCTCTCAGTGCCGCTTGACTGTCAGAATGGATAATTATGTTATCTACTGTTCCCCTTTGAACCTCTTTCCTAGTTGCTACCTCCAGGATAGCAAAAACCTCTGCTTGGAAGACCGTTGTGAGCTTTCCGAGAGGGAAAGCCTCCCCGGCATTCCTGTCTTGTCTGTAAACTCCGGCTCCTGTAGCCTTAGAGTTGGCCTTTGAGCCGTCGGTGAACCAGATTTGCGTGCTATCTGGTGGTTCTGCCGGCGTGGTCCGCCACTCGTCCCTGGAAGGAAGGTGTACCTCAAAACTTCTGTGAAGTCTGAGTCTTCCATCCGTGGCTGTCAGTCCCGCCACCAGTAGCGGTATCTCACGCCTCACAATAGAAGCTAATCTAGTGTGGCCAACCTCTGTGCCTCTATCCTTCCATACTTTCTGAGCTGACATCCTTATGTGTGCTGCCATCGCTTCCCTCTTTATCCAGATTGCCAGTTCTGGCAGCGCAAGGAGAATGTTCAGTGCAGCTCCTGGTGTAGTCCTCATTGCACCGGTTATGCTCAGACAGGCCATCTTTTGAAGTCTGGTTAGTCTGATTTCGTTAGTGGCTTTCTCGGTGGCCGGCCAACAGACCACGGCTCCGTATGAGATCCTCGGTCTGATTACGGCTCGATAAAGCCAGTGAACGACGTGTGGTTTTAGGCCCCACCGCCTACACACCGCTCGGCGCAGCATCCACATTGTGGCTATGCCCTTTTTAACTGTCCTTTCAATATGGGGTTTCCACGTTAGCTTACTGTCTAAGACCACCCCGAGGTACTTGACCTCCTGTTTCAGTGCTAGCGGCATCTTGTTCAGCATGGGTGGTTTGAACTTATTAAGATTCCACCTGTTTGTAAAGAGGATTAGCTCCGTTTTTGTGGGATTCACTGAGAGCCCCCTCTCTTTACACCCTACCTCCAGAATTTCACCCGCTGACCTTATACGCTCGCAGACAATTTCCAGATGTTTACCTCTCACGAGTATAAGGCCATCGTCGGCGTAGGCCTGCGCATAAAAGCCCTCCAACTCCAGTCTAGTCAGGAGACTGTCCATTATCAGACACCAAAGCCTGGGTGAGAGGCAGCTGCCTTGGGGGCAACCTCCTTGCACGTCTTGGAGGTTATATGCCGGTCTCCGGTACCCACGGTCCTACTTATACAGTTATTGAACTTATCCCAGTCGGTTGACCTCGGGTTTCGTTCGAGAGGCAAAGTTTCTTCTTCCGCCTCTAGCGTGAAGCGGATTAGCCTATGGTCTGACATTGTTATGTCGTTCGTAACACTCCAGTTTTTCACCTTACACAAATAATTTTGCGACACGACCGTTACATCTATCACCTCACGCCTGACGCGATTGACGAAGGTCGGCTCCTCATTTTTATTGGCGACTTCAAGGTTTTCCGCTGTGAGGTACTCTAGAAGAGCAATACCTCTCGTGTTGGTGTCGGTGCTGCCCCAGATAGTGCAATGTGCGTTAGCGTCGCAGCCGATAATAGCGGGAAAACCTGACTTTTTCGTGTACTCAACGATTTTAATAAGTTCCTCCGTAGGGGGTAAACGCACAGTATCGTACGGAAGGTAAAGACTTATCAAAAACAACTTACGTATCGTTCCCTGGAGTTTGTATTCTAGAAGGATCACGGTGGCATCCCTGGTGCCCAGCTGGGGTGGGTGGGTTACCTGTAGCTCCTTGGATGCCATGATACAGGTCCGTGGTCGATCTAGTCCTCCGTTGCCGGCGTAGGTGTTCATGCCGGTCACCTGGAGACCTCTGATGTTTTCCCTGAAATAATAAGGCTCCTGGATTAGTACAATTTCCCCCCTTTTTCCCACCATGATGCTCGCAAGTTCTGCGGAGGCATCTCGGCTATGTTGGAGGTTGATTTGACTTACCCGTATAGTGTCCATTGCGAGGCGTACGATGGACGGGGCCCACGCTTTACTGACCTGTGGCCTGCTCCTCCACCGGGGGCTTGGAGGCTGCCGACGTGGGTGGCAGGGCGGGCCTCCGTTGGGTGCTTACCCTGAAGACCCTGAGTGAGACCAGTTCGAAGAACATGGTCCAGCCTGCCGCGTCCAGCCTTTTGACCGTTTCCCGATTAACTCGGAAAACGAGTCGCCACTCCCCTGGTTTACCCTCATTTGCAAGGTGTCGCCAGTTAGCGACACCTGGGGACCTGTTTTGAAGATCCAGCATCTCCATGATGGGCCCTACTACTGGCTTTTCCTTCCTCTTTAAGGTAAAGGTAACCTTCACCGGACGAGGAGCGTCAGCGGCACGGTATGCCCTGAAGGTTCGGTCTCCCCTGACTATCTGCGGACATTCCGTCAGCAGCCAGTCCCGCGAGGCCTCGTCCTCCGCCGTGACCAGGAAGCAGCCATTTTCCTGTAACTCAGAGTTCCGAAAGCGGAGTTTGTGACCTCGGGAGTCCTGTGAGGAACCCACCATGGTCAACCTCATCTTCTCGATGAGGTGACTCCTGATTGCTTCCGCTTCCTCTGGGTGCACTGTGAAGTCGTCTCCCTCGGGGAGGATGACGACCTCATTAGCCCTTCCGACTGCCGAGCGGTAAGAGCCAGTTGAGGGGCCCTCAGCAGACGCCGGCGCCGATACCGGGCAACTCCTCAGAAGAGGTGACCTACCCGGCTGTCCGCCGCGGCTAACCGCCGAAGAAGCACCCCATCTGGGTCTCTTCGTTCTTCTGTCAGGCGTGGACTTGTCACTCCTGACCCTCTTCTTCCCATCTGCCGGGACCCTGGGTGGGGTGGGCTCTGGGTCTTCCCTTCTCCGGGAGCTTGACGGGCGTAAGCTGCTTAGCTACCCTTCTGGCATCCCTTGATGTCGGGCCTCTCCTATGGGCCTTCTTGATGGTAGATCTCTCAGCCCTTGCGGGCCCAGAAGGATTCTGGCCATCCGCCGTTGGAGCGTTGGTAGCAAGGGAGGTGGTCTGCTGGCTGATGCCAGCCTGCAGTTCCTCTCTTCTCCGCCTATGCTCCTCACGACGCTTTTCGGTCCTTTTGCGGTTTTTCCGCAGCTTCTTTTTGAGTTTCAGCTGTTGCTGCTGTTCTGGCATTAGAGCCGGACGAGCATCTGCAGCGTGAGCCCCTGAAGCGCCGGACGCCATAGAGCTGCTACTGCCTGGAGCGTGAGCCCCTGGTAGTTCAGCTTGCTCAGTCCCGGGGTCGATTGCCGAGACGACTGGGGGCGCCTCTTCCATGGGTGGGGTCACATCCATTTTAGTGGCGCTTAGACTCTTGGGGCCAGGATTGCCCTCTAAACTGCTTGTTGGCGATTTTTTAACTGAAAAAGAGTTGTTATCGTTTTCCATGATAAAGGTGTGGGGGGTGGGTTGTTCGTGAGTATGTCGGTCTACATGAAGGTAGGGTCAGTTAAAGATTAAAGGTAGGTGTGGTCTGGTCTTGATGACATGTTAGAGCTCGCTTCCCCCACCGCTCCAACCCCGGCTTCGTGGAAGAATGTGCTTGCCCCAGTGACGAAGTCCGGTAGCCGCGGTTGTATCACCCCCAACTCGAGCAGCAGGGTCCTGGACAGGCGCCACCTGGCACTACTACCAGAGTTGAGATTTTACACCGGTTGATGGGGCAGCCCTCTACATCGGCTAGATAAGAGTGGGCCCCTGTACTAACTACGGCGGCCTAGGGAAATTGCCGTAAGCCCTAGTTGTTACGCCGCTACTTACCGAATCGGCATCACTGGGATTCCGCCTCATCGGCGAAGGAAGGACGCGGCTTTAGTCCCCGAGCTCCTACATGACATTCCTGTCTCCCTCCTTCTTTCCTGGGCTTGGGACCAGCTAGGTGACGGTTTCAAGGCCCCGTGATGTTGGGTGAAGACACCTAGCAACACAAACACCACGCGGCAGTATACCCTCACCTAGGCGAAGTTTCTCACTCCCCATACTTCACAGAATGTATTATTTCTGAGGATGCCTCAGATGCAAACGGATTTGTGAAACCTAGCAAGGTGAGCATGCATTCCCGGTTTTTTTGCCATTCTTTTATTTCCCACTTCTCTTCTGGCAATTTTTCAATCTCACCCATTGTTTTAGGGTTTTTTCTTAACACGTAATTTAAACCGAATGAATGTGTTGATATGGGTATCAAAATTCTACAACCTATCCTGTCCACTGTTGATGTTTGGCGTCGTGAATCACGTGGATGATCCGCAACGGTATCAATCCCCGGTCCCCTTTTTGGTTATGGCTCGAGATCTGGAAGTACTGTTGAGTGACGAGTCTGGGGTTAGTACGTGACGTATCCCAGCCGCATTCCAAGAAAAAAGATCGGAAACCAGGAGCCAGGAGTCTGGAACAATTAACAGGCCAGTCGTTTTAATTATCTTTATCCAATCCATTTCGCCAACTTCAATCAGATTACCATTTCAATAATTTTTTCTTTTTAATTAATTAAACATTAAATGTCAACTACATCGAATGCTGCCTAATATTTTATATTTTTATATCAACATTGTCACCCACAAAAACATTATCTTTGCGTAGAAAGATCTCAGATTCGCATATTTTTATTGGTTAATTATTCTAAATTATTTGTACACTGCGCGGTACGATTTAACTATTTTTGTTCAATCACTCTGACACTATTTGTGAAACATAGCGCAATCCCCAAATCGTTCGAACGTATTTGCCCCTGCGACTTGATCCATTTTATCCGTAACTTTATCATTGATATTTCGCTTTGTATCAACCAGTAATTTTCTGCCAACCAACTCTATTTATAAATTGAGATTTCATTCAAATTCTACCATTTTAACTCCTTGATTTTGGAGAATTAGTAAAATATCATATATCAAATTTCATGTTAAAGCATCATTTATTTGAGTGAATAAAGTAATGTTATTTGTGGACCATAAAGGTGTTCTTTTTTGATGAGTCTGGTTAACGGAAACAAATTCCTATAATCAAACAGGTTTCTTAGTTTTGCCTAATAAAGGAAACTGAGTGGCGCCTAATCGGGATTTTATAAGTAAGTATTAACTATCTAACAGTAAATTGATCAGCTGGCCATTATCCACGAACTCCAAGCCTACCGACACAGAGCTGCCGAATGCAAAAATAGTTCGTGATAATAATTGATTATTTAACGCGCTACAAAAGTGGCGACCAACGTGTGGGGCCTGGCTGGATTGTTTTGTTTTTCACTGAACTCATGGAATTTGTTTTGGTGACTTGATTCTTCAGATAAGAATAATAGTTGGATGCTTTTCCTTATCGCTAAAATACTTTGAATTTATTAAGCTTTTGATTTTTGATTTAAACATTTAAACATTTTTCATATAACGTGTTTAACAAGGAACCCTTGCTAGTATATCTGCCTATCCTGACCTTGATTTGAACTTTATTTTTCGGTTTGGTTTCCCCAATTTATTTAGGTTTTTTTTTTTGCGGGCGTTTGACTGTTTATATTTGTTGAGCGATACAGTGTGTATTGGACATTTTTTATTGCGGTTATTTTTGGTTTCGCTGAGAAACATTTCACTTTTTTATAATTATTGCTTGTTACTGACCCTTTTGAATTCAATTTTTTTATCACGATGGACATGTATGGCTTTCAACCCAATTACCTTGTTGAGCATGAGCTTGATTATGAATTGAGAATTCGATTGCTTGCTACAGCTAGGAATGTCGCAGACAAGAGGAAAATTTTGGAAAAGGTTTTTAGAAAGGAACAGTCAAACCCTGGTTCGTCTATTATATTAAGCGAGGTGAATTTGGATTTCACTCAGGAACGCTCTGAAATTAAGAAAAGTTTAGATTCAATTGAAAAAATCATTGAGGATTTTGAAGGTAGTTCCACGGATTCTGCTTTTCTTCGTATGAAGTCTAGGTTATCGCACGTTTTTGGAAGGGCTAGACGCACTCCTGTTCCCACTGAATTACCTGATGAGACGAAATCCTATATTCAGGAAACGACCGCTACTTGTATAAAACTCGAATCAGATCTTTGCGACAAACTTTCTTCAGCCTCTGAGATTGAATCTACCCCAGTCAACAATGTTCCTGTGATAAATGTTGCAGCCCCTGTTGTCCACTGTGCAACCCGTAACATTCCCATTAGTGAGTGGCAGGTCAAATTCAATGAAGATCCGAAAAAGTTGTATTCCTTTTTAGAGAGAGTTATAGAATTAGCCAAAGCTCGTGGTTTTTCGGAGACTGATCTTTTCCATTCAGCTGTTGAATTCTTCATTGGAGATGCTTTCGTTTGGTACCGTAGTATAAAGTCTACTTTGAATGATTGGAATTCCTTAGTTTGTCGATTGAAGAGAGATTTGGGATCAGATCAGAAAGCGTAAACAAAGGAGGAACGAGTCTACCGTGATTTTAATAGCTCACTTGGATGCTCTTTTTTCCAGACTTAGTCGTCCACCAGCTGAAACTTCCAAAGTTAAATTCATAAGGAACAATCTTCTTCCAGATTTTATTGATAGGTTGGCATTAATGGATATTCCTTCAGTGCTACAGCTTTCGGAACTTTTCCGGAAATTAGAGGAGTCTGATTACGTCAAAAACAAGAATAGGGTTCGAAAGAGTGTTTCTGTGTTGGATGGTCCTAGTCATGAAGTTCAGAATTTCCGCCCAAGGAATAGATCATCAAAAAATTTTTCACGTCCCAAGAATCCTCCCAAAAATCATAACCGTCGCCAAGGTTCTTCAAATGAAGTTAACAATGAACCTAGTACCTCGAGAAGGGTGTCAGATCCGTCTTCGGCTAATAAACATAAAAAGGTGGTAACCTGTTGGAATTGTCAATTGCCAAATCATACGTTCTTCGATTGTAAGGCTCCTAGAGGTATTTTCTGTTACAAGTGTGGTGAGCAGAATGTCAAGTCGACAGACTGTAAGAATTGTACAAAAAACGAGTGAAGGTGGTGACTCAAGGAGGCCGTTTCACTCTACCTGTTTCTTCAGCCTCTAAGCTTTCCAAATTTGATGAGTCCGACTGGAAAATTTGGCTTGATAAAGTTTCATCATTTATGAAAAATCCCATTGCTGTTGGTGAGGATCATATATCTCCTCTCTTTGTTAATAAACCCCTTGATAATGGACCCTACCTTGTTGTCAAATTATTTGATATTGAGATAACAGTTTTACTTGATTCTGGAGCTACTTCTTCTGTTGTAGGTAACAAAGGCCTGGTTATTTTGGATAAATTTGGATTGGTAGTTACCAAGTCTTCAGTAGAGAATATTTGCACAGCAGATGGTAAAAAGCAGGTTGTTCAGGGAACAGTTGATTTGCCAATTTTTGTGGATGGCGTTTGTAGAGTCATCAGTGCTTTGGTGGTACCCTCTTTGGCACAGGCGTTTATTTTTTGGTTGTGACTTCGCAAAACAGTTTGGTTTGTTAGTTGACTTTAAAGAGGATTCCTGGAACATTCATACCAATCATAGTAACTCTTGTCTCCCTGTTTTGGAGAGTATTTCTTCTGACTTGGATAACTGTTGTCCCACCTTGTATTCTTTGGATGATCTTTCTGTGGTTCAACGAACTGATGCTCAGGATTTGATTTTCTCTTTTGGTGAAATCAGTAGTAAGGATAGACTTGGTAGAAGTGAAAAGATTTGTTGTACCATTAATACAGGCGATGCTTTCCCTTTTAAAAGAAGACCTTTTGCAATGTCACCCTATATGTCCACTATTCTCAATGAAGAGCTTGATGAAATGTTGAAATGCGTTTTTGTTTCGATAGTCGTCCCCTTAATAAGGTTACTGAGTCTGACAGCTACCCGTTGCCTAATATTGATCGTATTCTCTCTTCTTTGCGCGATGCAAAATTCATTTCATCTATCGATCTTCGAAAAGCTTTTTGGAAAATTCCTCTAAACGAGTCTTCTAGGAAAAAAACCGCTTTCGCAGTGGTTGGTAGAGGTCTTTTCCAGTTTGTTACTATGCCTTTTGGGTTGAAAAACGCCGCTCAGACTCAGCAACGGTTGATTGATGCCATATTTGGTCCTCGTTATGAGCCCAATATTTTCACTTATTTGGACGACATTCTAATAGTTTCTTCCGATTTTCATTCTCACATAAATCTTTTATATAAAGTCAAAGATAAACTCAAAGAGGCAGGATTGACGGTTAGTTTGGATATGTGTGATTTCTTCAAAACTTCTCTTAAGTTTCTTGGTTACATCGTGGGTTCGAATTCTCTTAGGACCGACCCAGAGAAAGTTTCTGCTATGGTGAATTATCCTCGTCCAAAAACTACTACGGAAATCAAGCGTTTTGTGGGTCTCTGCTCATGGTACCGGCGCTTCATCAAGGATTTTTCAACTCTCATGTCTCCCATCAACGATTTGTTAAAGGGTAGGAAAAAGGGTCAGTCAATAAAATGGTCAGATGCCGCCGAATCTTCCTTTGTCCAGATCAAACAGTTATTAGTTTCTTCCCCCATTTTTTCACAACCCGATTTCTCTCAAAGATTCTGTATTCAGAGCGATGCTAGTGACACAGGACTAGGTGGTGTTCTCACTCAGATTATTGATGGTGAAGAAAAAGTCATCGCTTATGCGACCCGTTCCCTTTCTAAGGCTGAGAGGAATTATCCAGTTGTTGAGCGAGAATGTCTTGGAGCTTTATTTAATATAGAAAAATTTCGTCCATACGTTGAAGGCGCCGAATTCACTGTAATTACAGACCAATCACAGCTTGTTATGGCTCAATTTTTTGAAAAACCCTAGTGGAAAGCTCGCTCGCTGGTCTATGCGTCTGAGACAGCATAGCTTTGATTTGGTACACAGGAAAGGTTCCCAAAATATTGTCCCTGATGCTTCTCGTTTTGTGACGATGATTCCCCTGATTCGATTTCCGGAGAGATAGTGATTGGTGAGGTTGATGTTGATCGTATAGACCCTTATTTTGACAATCTTCGTTCAAAGGTTCGTGATCACCCTGATGAATATCCCCAATTCCAAGTCGAAAATGATTTCGTTTACAAATTTATCACCAATCGTCCTCCAATGAAAGTTAATCTTCCAGAATGGAAATTGTTAGTTCCGCAACCACAGAGGAAGGAAGTCATCGATTCTCATCATAGCCCCCCTAGTTGTGGTCATTTTGGTTTTCATAAAACACTCAGTCGACTCCAAGAACGTTACTATTGGCCAAAAATGCGCCAGGATGTGTTGAAATTTGTGAAATCTTGTTTAGTTTGCGGTTCTCAAAAGGCTACTAATACAGCTGCTATGGGTTTGATGGGCAAAGAAAAAGAGGTGTCTTATCCATTTCAAGTGATTGCAGTAGATTTGATAGGTCCATTTCCCCGATCTAGAAAAGGTAATGAGTGGATCCTGGTAATATCGTGTTGGTTTTCTAAGTATAACATGATTTTTCTCTTGAGAAGTTCCAAGACTCAATATGTCGAACAAATTTTGGAGGATAGAGTTTTTTCAGTACATGGTTCTCCTTCCCTTCTGATATGGACAATGGTAGTCAGTTTACTTCAAATTCTTTTAAAAATTTGAGTAAGAGATACAGTTTCAATATTCGCTATAATCCCCATTATTCACCTCAGTGCAACTTCGTCGGAAGGAACAATCGTACTATTGGTACCGCAATACGCAGCTATGTTGATTCTCTTGACAACTGGGATCAAAATATTCCTCAAATTCAGTTGGCTATCAATACCGCTAAGCACGAAGTAACTGGTTTCACCCCGTCATTTTTAGTCTATGGAAGACACAAACCTCTATCAGGAAATTTTTATAAGGATTTGAACCTTGATATCCGGGTGGATCATTTGATTTGTCCAGGAGATAGGAATGGTTATGCCGAAAATCTCATCGCTTTGAAGGATATTTTCATCGATGTCCGTCGTCGTCTTCATGTTGCTTATGAAAGAAATTCCAAGGCATATAATTTGCGTAAAAGAGATGTTTCCTTCGTCGAGGGTGATCATGTTTGGCGAAAAAACAAAGTTTTGTCCAACGCTGCGGAAAAGTTCACGTCTAAACTAGTTCCTAAATATATACACTGTATCGTTCGCAAAAAATTGTCAAACGTTGTTCATGATTTAGTTAAGGAAGACGGTTCCAGCTGTAGTAAATGGCACATAAAAGACCTAAACCCTTTCTTTGGTTCCGCCGCTAGTGATTCCGATTTCTCGGAAGAGTAATGACTATTACTACTATTATTGATTATTTTGCTCCCTGTCATTCAGACAGATATTCTGGTTTGAAGACCTATTTTGTCTTCCTGTTACATGTCTTTTTAGACTATAAATTTTTTAGTATTTTCTGCAAACATTTTGCTTTTGCTCATTCAAGTACCCTGAAAATTGACCAGTAAATACAATTTGTTTCTTACTAACTCTCAACTTTGTTGCATTTTATGAGGACTACTCAAGTAAGAATCGGTTTTCCTTGCCCCGTTTTTCGGCTCTGTCGCGTAGGTTCATGCCGGCAAATTGCTTTTACTCAAGTCACTAATCACTCCCTTTTCCCTTAAATTTCAGTCATTACTTGGCTTCATCTGGCACAACGAAATTTTGTAGTTAAGTTACTATAGGTTAGTTTTTCATAGTTTAGGTTCTCTTTTAAGATATTTGTCCAACCTTTCTCGATTAGACCTACCGATTTTGTCCCTACCAGATTTGACCTTACCGAATATGACTCCTTTTGGACGGGTGATACACGTAGCTATCAAGAGTTGAGAAATTGTTGTGACTGAAAACCCGATTTAATCTATTTTTAGTTATTCTAATGATTAGTCTTTAAAAGGTGTTATACTTATTCAATTCACTCAAAATGTGGTTAGCTTTTCGCTAATCCTCCTTTCGATTTCCTTCTACAGTTTCGTTTTGTTCATGTTGAACATAAAATTGACTTTGTCAATTTCTTTTTTAGGAAGGGGGTAAATGTAGCGTTCGTTTCATCCTAAAGTTGTCCAAGTTATGATTTCTTCTTGTTTAGGCGGATGCGACCTTTCAATAGCTTGGTCCATTAACGTATCAACTAGGATAGTACTCAATGTTTCTGTCGCGGCATAATTGCTGCCAATAGACGTAAAATTCCGTCAATGTTTGGGTGTTGGTGTTATCAATTTTGGTACGGTTGGGTACATTGTTTCACTTTTGAAGGTGGATTGTCAGTTGTCACAAAGAAGTGAGTCTTCTCCCGTGTGTGAAGGCAGACACGCAAGTTTTTTTTTTAAACCAAAAATGTTTTAATTCTCTTGGCGGCATTGTGAAATTGTGCTTGAGAAAGGATTTTAACTGAGTGTATCTCACTCCCCATACTTCACAGAATGTATTATTTCCAAGGATGCCTCAGATGCAAACGGATTTGTGAAACCTAGCAAGGTGAGCATGCATTTTCGGTTTTTTGCCATTCTTTTATTTCCCACTTCTCTTCTGGCAATTTTTCAATCTCACCCATTGTTTCAGGGTTTTTTCTTAACACGTAATTTAAACCGAATGAATGTGTTGATTTGAGTATCAAAATTCTACAACCTATCCTGTCTACTGTTGATGTTTGGCGACGTGAATCACGTGGATGATCCGCAACGTTATCAATCCCCGGTCCCCTTTTTGGTTATGGCTCGAGATCTGGAAGTACTGTTGAGTGACGAGTCTGGGGTTAGCTTGTGACGTATCCCAGCCGCATTCCAGGAAAAAAGATCGGAAACCAGGAGCCAGGAGTCTGGAACAATTAACAGGTCAGTCGTTTTGATTATCTTACCAATCCATTTCGCCAACTTCAATCAGATTACCATTTCAATAATTTTTTCTTTTTAATCAATTAAACATCAAATGTCAACTACATCGAATGCTGCCTGATATTTTATATTTTTATATCAACATTGTCACCCACAAAAACATTATCTTTGCGTAGAAAGATCTCAGATTTGCATATTTTTATTGGTTAATTATTCTAAATTATTTGTACACTGCGCGGTACGATTTAACTATTTTTGTGAAACATAGCGCAATCCCCAAATCGTTCGAACGTATTTGCCCCTGCGACTTGATCCATTTTATCCGTAACTTTATCATTGATATTTCGCTTCGTACCAACCAGTAATTTTCTGCCAACCAACTCTTATTTATAAACTGAGATTTCATTCAAATTCTATCATTTTAACTCCTTGATTTTGGAGAATTAGTAAAATATCATATATCAAATTTCATGTTAAAGCATCATTTATTTGAGTGAATAAAGTAATGTTATTTGTGGACTATAAAGGTGTTCTGTTTTGATGAGTCTGGTTAACGGAAACAAATTCCTATAATCAAACAGGTTTCTTAGTTTTGCCTGATAAAGAAAACTGAGTGGCGCCTAATCGAGATTTTATAAGTAAGTATTAACTATCTAACAGTAAATTGATCAGCTGGCCATTATCCACGAACTCCAAGCCTACCGACACAGAGCTGCCGAATGCAAAAATAGTACGTGATAATAATTGATTATTTAACGCGCTACATTGACAAAACATCTTGAGGCTGAAATACTACCATTGGTGCTAATTCTAATAGGCGTTTTGGGATACCAATATAAGTTATTATTCCATCAAAATTACCTATTTTGGATCTTGGCATATACTCCAATTTTACTTAATATGATTACATTTCACACATTTTCATTGTTTTATCAAAAATGCTAACAGCATCCTAAAATGACAGTGTTTTGTCGCCTCTCTATATCATTATCCATAACCTTTCAAGACAAATGATTAGTTAAAGAGGGCGAGTCTACAAAATGTTTTCTAAACCAATTACTTCTAATTCATTCACTTTCTTACGTCTAGTTTATTTAGCATTGATATAGTTTCAAAAATCTGTACGTTGTAAGATCTAGATTCGTCTTTTGAACTTGGCAAATTAATAGAATGGGTAAAAATATCCGAAAATGCAAGAAACTAAATTTTGATAAAATTAAAATTTCCCTTTATTTTTCAAATCGTATAAAAAATAAGTTGAGAGCAATATTTGATCGGCCTTCTATCTAAGTTGTAAACTTGTTACCTACACCTTATATCCAAACTCTATTAAAAATCCAAACCTGTTTGAAGAAATAGCTAACATCGTTCAAGTGAAGCACAACTCTTCCACTGACCCCTATAGGTTATCATCATAAGTTCTATGTTATTATCAGACATACCCTCTTATACGAGGAGAGAGTTATGTGTCTAATAAGTCCTTAGTAAGCAGCATCATGACTGTGCAGCCGTCAGCAGTTCCTTGGATACTTACGGCTAGGAAACGGTCCGCTCGGGGAGAAACGGCATAGACACGTTAGAGTTAAGTTACAACTGTAATTTTTTCAATTAATTTTCAAAGTTGTGAAAATAAAAATCATTTTTTAAAAAGGGTTTCTTTATGACCAGAAACATAAAGTGGCGCAGTCGTGGCGGATTTTGAACGAGCATTTCACAGTGAAAAACTCGTCGGTTTCAACCGTTGATTCAAAAATCGAACCAGTGCTTCATAAGGACTCACAGATCGAAAACGTTTCGTTAATCGGATCGTAGTGTGTTTGGTAGAAAGAAGAAATCCAGCAGTGCAGCAGAGAAAAATGAAGATTTTCCTCCTGTAAGTCACCTTTTTCCTATTGTTATCCGTCTATGTCTTTCCCCTCGCATTCTTCTGATTCTCAAGCAGAAAACATTGAATTCGAGTTAGATTTAGAAGTTGCCAACTTAACTGATCAAAGTAAAAGTTCGGAAAATAATCTTTTAAATTTAGATAATCTTTTTTCACGCCTTTCACTTTCAAATCAAGCGAATAATTCAAATCAAGCATCAAATATGCCTCCTCCAAATTTTGATAATAAACTATTAGATATTGTTCCAAAATTTGACGGAAATCCTCTTGAATTATCCGCATTTTTAGAGACTAGTAATAAGCTTATAACTACTTATTGGAACAATGCGACGTTAGATTGTGTCCAAAATATCACTATTATCTATGGAATCTATGCAAAACTTATCGGTAAAGCAAGGGAAGTTTATAGCATTTGCGTTACTAAAGATTGGTGTACCGTTAAAGCCGCGCTTGTTGCACATTTTGGTGATCAACGAGATGAAAACGGGTTACTCTTTGATTTGGATCAATTGCGTCAAAATGCAAATGAACTGCCTTTACAATTTCATACTAGAGTAATGGGTAATTTGAGTGCTCTTCATAATTACTTAGATACTCATAATGACGATGAGAATACTGCTAATGTTAAGAAGAACTTTTATAACATCCATGGTTTAAAAATATTTTTAGCTGGTTTGAAAGAACCTTTGGGCTCAACTATCAGAGCAATGAAACCTGTCAATCTTGCGGAAGCTAGAACTTACATAATTTCTGAAACAAATATCAGACACTTGCAAAAACCATTTCATCTTGAAAGTAACAATAGAAATCAATCGAACAATCAAATTGTTCAAAGGCAAAATTTTGGCTTCAATAACAGAAACAATTTTCCAAATTTTTCAAACTCCTTTCAAAATGTTCCAAATTTTAACCAAGGAAATTCATTTCCTCGTGGGCCAGTTAACATGCCACAACCTAGATTCAATCAACCAAATTTTTTCACCAATAGACAAGTTTTTGGACCTCCAAGGCCTCAAACAAATGTTTTTAGACCAAACCAACAAAACGTTAGAAATTTGCCCAGACCAACACCAATGAGTGGAATTTCTTATAGTTCAAATAGAAGTGATAACAAAAGTAATGATCACAGATCAAACAACTTCCAAATGCATAATGTCAATTCAAGCCCAATGTATAATAATCATTCATATCTGGAGTACGAGTATCCATATTATTATGATGATCAAAGTTTGGATCAAAGATCATTATCAATGGAACCATACTGTGACCAACCCCATGATGACTACCCTTATAATGACAATCAAAATGTTCAGCAAATAAAAGAAAATAGTTCTGTAGAAATAGTTGAAGAAAACGCCCAAAATTTTCAGGAAACCTTGCCTCCAGAGTCAATAACGTAGAAATTCACTCAATTTACGACAAGAAAGATCTCCCTTATATAAAAATCGCCAATCCACCGTTAAAATTACTGATTGATACTGGTGCGACAAAATCATTTTTAAATCCCGAAATAGCCGAAAAGTATTTTCCAAATTTCATCAACAAAGAACCATTTTCAATTTCTTCAGTTTTCCAAACAACAACTAGAGATTTTTGTGTTGAAATTCCAGCTTTCAATGAATTTAATTCAGGGAAATCAATCAAACTCTATTTATTCAAGTTTCATCACTTCTTTGATGGTTTACTTGGATACGAAACCTTAAAAGATCTTAATGTCGAAATTGATCTGCAAAACTATCTCTTGAAAACACCAGAATCAAAAATTCCTTTGAGCCACTATGAAGCAAAATCAAAACTATTATTTTTCACTCGTATTGAACCTCATATGACAGAAAAATTAAAAATTCCTGTTGATGTAGAGAATGGTTATGTAACCATTCCCCAGTATAAAATTTCAAATTGCATCATTCCTGAATGTTTAACAGACGCAAGTCAAGGTTACGCTTCTGTAGAAATTTCAAACAATACAGATGAAGCTCAAGAAATTTCTTTATACAATCCAATCAGAGTTCAAAATTTTGATCAAAACAATTTCCAAATTTTTAATTTTACCATTCAGCAAACACCTAATCAATTTTATAGAAATGAGATTGCAGATTTGATCCGCACGGAACATATGAACGAAGAAGAAAAATATCATATTACAAAATTGTGTGATAAATATTTTGATATTTTTCATAAAGACAATCAACCGTTGACATTTACCAACCAAGTCAAACACCAAATAAAAACAACTGACGAACTACCCGTCCATTCAAAATCATATCGATACCCATTTATACATAAACCGGAAGTTGAGCGGCAAATTCACGAAATGCTGAATCAAAACATTATTAGACCAAGCGATTCACCATGGTCTTCACCAATTTGGATCGTACCAAAAAAACCGGACGCTTTTGGGAAAAAAAAGTGGCGAATTGTCGTAGATTTCAGGGGAATCAATTCCAAAACTATTGATGACCGTTATCCAATTCCAAATATCACTGACATTCTTGATAAATTAGGCCGTAGCCAATATTTTACTACTCTCGACTTGGCTAGTGGATTTCACCAGATTGAAATGCACCCCGACGACATCAAAAAAACAGCCTTCAGCGTTGAAAATGGGCATTATGAATATATCAGAATGCCCTTTGGCCTAAAAAATGCGCCCGCAACCTTTCAAAGGGTCATGGATAATGTTTTAAAAGGACTACAAAATAAAATATGTTTCGTCTATATGGACGATATAATAGTGTTTTCCACATCACTACAAGAACATATCGTCAATCTCAAACATATTTTTCAGAGACTACGTGAAAGTAACTTGAAAATCCAGCTTGATAAATCTGAATTTTTACATAAGCAAGTTGCATTTCTTGGACATATAATAACAACCGAAGAAATAAAACCAAATCCTGATAAGGTCAATGCTATTCTGAAATATCCAATCCCAAAATCAACCAAGGAAATTAAAAGCTTTCTCGGACTTCTTGGTTATTATCGGAAATTTATTCCAAATTTTGCCAAAATAACCAAGCCATTGACAAATTGTTTAAAGAAAAATTCAACCATAAACATCAATGACCCCGAATATCAGAAAACCTTCCAAGACTGTAAACTACTTTTAACAAATGACCCAATATTGCAATATCCGGACTTTTCTAAAGAATTTAATTTAACAACTGACGCAAGCAATGTTACCATTGGTTGTGTCCTTTCACAAGGGCCTATAGGTCAAGATAAACCGATTGCCTACGCATCGAGAACATTAAATTCTTCAGAACAAAACTATAGTACTATTGAAAAAGAACTTCTCGCAATTATATGGGGAACACGTTATTTTAGACCTTATCTTTTCGGAAGGAAATTCAAAATTGTAACAGATCATCAACCCCTTCAATGGTTAATGAACCTTAAAGAACCAAACTCTCGACTCGTTAGGTGGCGTCTAAAATTAGAAGAATTTGATTATCAAATTATTTATAAGAAAGGCAAGAAAAACACCAATGCCAACGCTTTATCACGAGTAGAAATTCATGTGAACGAAACAAATATCCAACCGTCTAATTCCGAGAAAAACCAAAGTAGCGAAACTAGAATAAGGTCGCAAACACCGCCTGTATTACGTTTCATGCAATCTTATAACGAGAATCCCATATTAGATAATCAGTCTATTATAGCACAGGCTGACCCAGACGAAAATGATGACAACGAAACAGTGCATACGAGTGCAGAGGATCCAATTCTCACCATTCATATCACTGAAAAACCAATTAATTATTTTCTCTGTCAAATTTTCATAATTAAAGTTGATAGAAATACACTGCCTCAAAAAGAAATCAAGAAAATTTTCACAGATCCCGTTAACAGAACTCGATGGTATATTTACTTAAATGACGATACTTTTGAAAATCAAGTTATTCAATTTTTAAAAGAATACGGCGAACCCAAGAGACAATACGTTTTCTATTTTCAAAACGACAACAATGACGAACTTTATAAGAAAATGTGTAATTTTATCCCCCAGACCTTCAAACACTCAACTTACAAGTTACTTAAATCAAATAAATTATCAGCTGACATCACAAAGTCCGACAAACAACGCGAAACGATCAAAAAGCAACACGAAGGTATTACCAATCACAGAGGTGTACATGAAACTATCGATCAACTTCGATTAAAATTTTATTGGCCAAAAATGAATGATGATGTACGAAAATTCATCAATAACTGTTCGATTTGTCAACAAGTAAAGTACGAGCGTCATCCACCCTTAATCAAATTACAACTTACACCTACACCTAAGAAACCATTTGAAACACTACATGTAGACACATTCAAGTTTGACAAAAATGTTGCATTAACAATTTGCGACAGTTTTTCAAAATTCAGTCAGGCTTTCATTTTGCCAAGCCTTTCAGCCCTCCACATTTACCAATCACTTGTTCAATTTGTGTCAAATTACAAAATACCCGAAAATATAGTTTCAGATAATGGTACAGAGTTCAATCAACATCTATTGAAAGAATTCTCAAAGTTGTATAATATAAATTGGCATTACACCTTACCTTTGAACCCAAATAGTAATTCTATAGTAGAAAGATTTCACTCAACACTTCTGGAACACATGAGAACTTTAGCTTTGACAAAACCAAATTTAAGCCCGCACGAAAAACTAAACCTCTCAATAATTGGATATAATAATTCAATTCATTCGGCAACAAAGAAAAAACCAATTGATTTAGTATTTGGTCATTTAGAACTTAAAGATCCTATCGATATTGATAGTAACGCCCAACTAATAAACAATCAATTAAATCAACATAAAGAATCAATGGGAGAAATCTACAAAAATATTCACGAAAATCTGTCCGCTAACAAAAGTAAAGTAATTGAAAAAGCGAACGAAAAACGGAATGATCCACCCGATATCCAACCTGGATCAATCGGTTATCGAAAATTAGGCGACAGACAATCCAAAACCAATCCACTCTATAAACCAGAACATATTTTAAAAACTAATGACTTGACAGTAACAACTGCCCAAAATAACTATCATAAACAAATTTTCAAAAATCCCCGAAAAATGACAGAAAACCCTTTGCAGGTTGATGACCTTACTTCACCTGACGAAGGCACAGAAGGTACAGATTCAGAATCTTGAATCCAACCCCGGCATCCTTCCATTCAAATTAGGCACTGCCAAAATCAAAATTGCAACACATACATTCCTACACTACATTGACCTCATTTCACTAAAAAATCAAATAACCGACATAACAAGTCATTATATCAAACTAGAAACCACAATTAACAACTCTTCAATCGAATCAAAATATCTATTGCTTGAAGCTTATCAACATCTCAAGTATGAAGTAAATTTGGTAAATCAGAAAATCGATTCTTTCCTACCAAATGGACGAAATAAAAGAGGCTTAATTGATCCAATCGGATCACTTGTCAAATTTATAACTGGCAATCTTGACCAAGAAGACGCTGAAGAAATTCATGATCATATAAAAACGCTTGAAAATAGTCAAAATAATGTAATTCAAACAGTCAATCAACAAGTGTCTTTAACAACCAATTTAAAGAAAAACATCAATCACACCATGACAATTGTGAGTAATAATCAGAAAGCAATTGAAAACCGTATAAATGGTATTATTGATGATATCAAAAAGACACAGTTCAGCTATTTGCACTACCTTGAAATTCACGAGACCATTGATCAAATCAAAGTAAATCTCGACGCATTGTTGAACTTCATCAGCGAATTAGAAAATGCTATCACCTTCGCCTCGTTCAAAACCTTGCATAGGAGTATAATAACTCCACGAGATCTCAAAGAAATAGTGAATGAACTCCAGAAACAACACAATGTTTTCCAACTTCTATTTCTAAGCGATAATTTCGAAATGTATTACCGTGTAGTTGAAACAAATGTTTTTGCAATTGAAAACAAAATAGTTTTCTCTTTAAATTTTCCGCTAGTGAATCAGGATGATTTCGAGATTTTCCATCTCTTTTCCATCCCAAATAAAAACAATTCCATCATCATCCCTCCTTCTACTTACCTTATCCTGAGCAACGACAAGTACCAATACCAAAACGAAGAATGCATGGCCCTGAAGAAGATATACTACTGCAAGAACAACAACGTTCTACCAACACATGAAAATCCTGATTGTGTTACGTCCCTTTTGTCCCTCAAAAATCAGTCGGACACATGTTGACAAATACCAATCCATATCAACAAGCCAATCATGGAAGAAATCGATGAAGCCCACTACATCGGAATATTTCCGAAAAGTCAGAAAATCCAGACTCACTGTGAAGAAGACGAAATCGCTCAGCTTCATGGAACTTACTTATTCATAGTTCCACCTTGATGTTCCATTCAAACATCACGGTCCGTCTACAAGAACGATCAAGAAGCATTCCATGGCCATCCAGTCACTTTAGATGGCGTCAAAGAAATCCATGTTCCCGTTGCCCAAGTAGAAAAAATCCACCTTCAAAATTTACCTCTGGATCAACTACACCAATTGCAACTACAAGAGTCACATATCAAGCCTCTGGACTATGTAAAAGAGCCTAGCCCTTATCAACACTGGTCCTTCTGGATCCTGATTCTTCTGATCCCGATCCCGATGGCAATTTACCTTGTCATGAAAAGGAAGCCAGCCATAATCAAGCCCCAGCGTACGAGTACCATTGATGAAACTCAAGTGCTACCTCCTTGAGTTTCCTTCAAGAAGGGAGGAGTTATGTGTCTAATAAGTCCTTAGTAAGCAGCATCATGACTGTGCAGCCGTCAGCAGTTCCTTGGATACTTACGGCTAGGAAACGGTCCGCTCGGGGAGAAACGGCATAGACACGTTAGAGTTAAGTTCTTACTGTAATTTTTTCAATTAATTTTCAAAGTTGTGAAAATAAAAATCATTTTTTGAAAAGGGTTTCTTTATGACCAGAAACATAAAGAGAGCAAGCGCAATACCTGCCAAACCCTATGGTTTCTGTCTTACACATGGATCTTCCATCTCTCTTTCTCCGTGTGCAAATCCGCTTATTTACTCTTATATACTAGCCTTCTAGTAGTGTTATTTCTATGGGTTGCACCATGGGGGCAGCCATATTGGACTCGACGTTGACCAAAAAGTGTGTCGTAGCTTGATTAAGCGGTTTCCACCATGAAGTAGAAGTGAAAGATCTCCGCTTGCCAAACGGGAATCATATGCAACCATCCACATTGAATCTAGCGTAAGCGTGACTTTGAACACAAATACAATGTAGATGGTAGCATAAGCATAGCCAGGCGTGCGTTCGAACGTTGTTTCATTTGAACGTAAAAATTATTATAATTATTGGATAATTATTATTGTTTTGCGAATTTTGTGAGAATTAGGATTGCCTATTCTTGAGTCGAGTGTTTTTGATGAAAGGTATTTTTACCTTTTGATGATATTTTTGTATTGTTAAAGATCCGATCACTCAATCAAAATCTATTATTATCTATCATCTAATTTATCAACTATTTATACCCTGATTTATACGTACTTTGCTAGATAGACTTAAACCATTTGAAAATAGATAGGAAGGTAGGTATTAGATATTTTGTCTTGAATAAAATAAGAATAAAAATTTCATGCCACATTGTTTTGTATAATTTTCGAGGTAATTTGAACTCATTCATGAATACTCTTTAGCATGTCAAAAATACATTTAAGATCACAACATTCGCGACTTGATGGAAATGAATGATACAAGGGTTCGTTTGTACTTACAATGATATTGGATAGTAATGTGTGAGTTTACGTCAATAATGTTACAGTTTATTCTCTTTAGAGTATTTTTTTGTCACTCAGCCCACCGTACCTACCTATTCCCAGCCACTTTCTAGTCTGCTTTATTACAACATTATATATTTCAGTTGATAATTATTATTTTACATATACAAGCTCAAAATCACTTATTATGACTGACGATTAATATGATTTATGAATAAACGAAAAGTTGGGTCAAGTGTGGTCATGATATTATGTCGAACTGAAAGCCGAATCAAGCAAAGACATACTTTTTGGTCAACGTCGAGCCAACATGATGGCCCCCATGCTGCAACCATTTTTAGAAGCCGAAATAATACACTTTAGCAGTACAGATATATTCAAGACGTAGGTGCTGAGACCAGACTTGGTGTTTTTCTTGTTTACATTTGAAAATACAAGGTCTCTTAGAGATAATGGACGAATACTACCGCGTTAAATACTAGTTTCAAAATCTCTTTTTTGGCGTCTCTTCGTTATTATTAATGTTCTGTTTTCTGCGCATGCTTAGTATAGCAGGATACGTTAATAACGTTGAAATCAAGGGCATATACCTATAAAACTATATACGGACCACACTACATTTATCCAATGCGCCGAGCATAAGCCTGCCAAATTGAACCGGGACTGCAGTTTCTACGCATGAACAGAATCTTGATTTTTTTATTGGTAGTCTGCCGTGACGCGCCAATATACTGCATTTCGAAAACTTAATAAAAAAAATAGCATTAATCCGAGATCGGAAGAGAAAGTCTTTATTTTCCAGGGCGTTTTGATGAACTTCAGAAGCCAAATAGGTAAAAGTTGGCCACTTAAGGTGAACATCAGGCTTCGTTGAACGAAAGCGGTTTTTCCGAAATTCAAAACAAAGCTTTTGCCGCCCGCCTTCGCGGTAGATGGGTGAGATTTGTACCGGAAACTGCTTTGGTGAGACTGCGCAGAAAAACTCGTCCCAATTCAAATGTGAGAGGAAATGATATTCTCGTTCTTACTGTCGGCTAATGGCGATATGCGATGTGATCGGTATATAGTTTTATAGGTATATGAACATGAACAAGGGGTTCAAAAACAGAAGTCCTTGGAGAGAGCACGGATACAATTCTAAAATCACAAGGCACGGCATGCTGTGTTGCCAAGTCATCAAATAGAGGTTCAATTATTAAGTTTTAATCCAGATTTATGGGTAACGATCCTGCACATATGGCTGCTCCTGCCCGAGTAAAAAGGTACGCTCCTGCCCAGCGTAGCCGGTGGATGTTTTCTTGGATATCGTTTAAGAAGTAACGCTCCCGCCCAACTTATCTTGTGCTAAGATCTTGAATAACCTCAACTCGTTTCGTCATTTTCCTGAAAGACTGTCGATACAAAAATGGCAACGTTGCAAATACATTGTATCCGCGCTTCCGCCAAGGATAAGTTTCAAAAACTCCTTAGTGACAGACTCGCGACTGGGTGTAGCTCCCACATGATCACAATGTTGCCGTACTTATTCGAAGATTTTCGCGAGATTCTGGAATATCTTGCGCTGTTTATCATTCGATAGCATAGGCAACATCCATCTAGATATTTTTTGCAGCAGATAATTCTTCAACACAGTAGGGGAATGTTTTGACATTATGAGTAAGTCTAAACGTTGAGGGTTGCTGTTTGGTTATAAGAAACTATACATTCCTATATAATAAATATAGGGGTTTATAAAATATAAGGTGTAAGCATTCTGGTAAAAATGTTTTTGATTGATGTCATGATGACAATTCTTTTTTGAAATTCAGACGAACTGCAGAAAAAGTTGAAAACCTGTGATAACCCAAATGTACGGAAGCCCAGGGGGCCACTCATATAAAAAAAAATAGAAAAAATTTCTGTATAGCTATGTAGAAACTTTCTGGTTAGTAAGTAGAGATTTCTAGATAGTATGAAGAAATGTCTATATTGTTAGAGATTTTTTGAAAATTCAACATGTCCAGTTTTACGTGACCACGGGGGATTTTTTTTTGCTAGTACCTAACCTCGGATCCGGCGATCCAATTTGAAGTATCAAAAGATTCCAAAGAGTGTTTCACTGAAAACTCTGAGAGCATTTAAAGTTAGGAAAGCATGGCTGGCCGCGACAATAACGGCACAAAAAAAAAACGCTTCCATCCGTTTGAGAGGCAACTTTCTGACAACAAACCGCATCGCGTTCCACCTGCTGGTCAGAGCACCAGTGGGGAGGAAGTGCAAACGATAAATACACGTACACACAATGTTTTAAGGGATTACGAGAACAAAATTGACTCAGGTGAGTACCATGGCACTTCTACAAACACCCCTCAAATTCCCAAACTAATATTGTACAAACTACCCCCTATCACTACTAATAAGGAAAACATCAGTGCAGTCTGGATTAAATGAAATTAGAGCAAATTTGCCGAGAAAAATACACGACAACAAGCGAGTTCGGAACAGGACACGGCCCCTGAACAAAAAAACTCACAAAAACAACTTGTCAACAATAAAAAACCCAGTGACAACAACAAGACAAAGGAAAGCAGGATCAAACAAAAAATGAATCTCGAAAAGTCTGATAAGTTTGAGTTCGTATTTTCCAATGATGTAGAAACAGATGACTCCTCATCCTCCAACAACGATCCAGGTGATGAAGGTCAACTTGATGAGGCCGGCGTTTCTGCTGGATATGTCTTTTCTGAACCACCAGGAGACCCTCCAACCCCATATGCTGTCCAATTTGCTGATCTCCATACTAAATCGAATCTATCAACTCCAACCAAAGATGATGCTGTGAAAAATCAATATCTACCAGAAATCATACATTTGAAAACGCAACATAGTATTGAGCTTAATGAAGTCATGTCCGAAATTACATCACTGAAACAAAGAATGGATGATCAGACGAAAGAACACGAACAATTCCTGGAAAATATTTATACGAAGTTTGATATTGTGTTGAATAAGAAAAACAACGAATTAAAAGAAACAAAATCACTATACCAGCAACAACTGTGCAGGATTGCCGAATTAGAAAGTAAATACAAGTTTTTTGAGAATAGTTTTCACCCAACTGAATCTGTTCCAGCTGTTGAGAGGAAAATAGGAGATCGCTCTACAGATGAAGACAGTGACTGCAAATCACCCAACACACACGAAGAACATCCGCGCCTCAAAAAAATTCGTCTTCAACTAACACAGACTGTGTTGTGATGACCGACAATTCTAGAACGGAAAATCCAACGCCTCTTACTGAAAATCAGACTGCTGCAAACTTCGTTCCGATGGTAGTACAAACTATCAATAAACCTCCACCCAGAACCGATTCAGACCAGCCAGCGCAAACCTCATCTCAAGAAAAACAAGTGAAAATCCCACCAATCATCATGACTTCGAAACTTAAGGAATGGACGAGCGTTTTCAGAGATTTGATCGGTCTAGGTACCAAAATTTCCGCTGACGTCGTTAGAATTTATCGTTTTGGGCCAGGGATTAAAATAGCACCCCCTCCATCACAGACCATAGGATTATTACAAGAAATTTCTACGATCAAAAGATAACATATCACACTAGACTTTTACCAGTACCAATCAAATCAAACCTTATTATAAAGGGGTTAGATTTCAACATTGAAATACAAGAGGTGAAAGAAGCTACGTTGAATATCTTTCCCGCAGACATTTACTGGCTGAAAATTGGCCCCAGCCGTTCCAGAAATTCCCGGCTTATTAAAGTCCTTGTTGAAAAAAACACAAGCTGTAGCACTAATTAACACCACTCACCTGTTACATATGAAAATTAATGTCGAACCACAAAAGAGCACCCCTGGACGCATCCCCCAATGTGTTCGCTGTCAGTTGTATGGGCATATTTCGGCAGCCTGCAGGAATCAACCAAGGTGCCACAAGTGCACTGGTGACCACCACTATACCAACTGTGACAAACCCAAAGACCAGAAGCTGAAATGTGTCAATTGCGAACTGGAGCACGCCGCCAATTGGTTCGGGTGCATAAAAAAATCCGAATTTAGCCAGGAAAATCAACGAACAACTGAACAAAAACAACAGACAAAGAACAACCCAATTTCCAAACGACGACGTCACACATACAGGTCCTATGACATCGACGTTTGCCCAAAAAACCGCCAATGGAAATCACAATTCTCCACAAAACCCCAGCTTTCTCACCCAGCTGGATAACATCCAGATCACCCTAAGCAGACTGACAGGACTTCATGAACAATTCAATAACAAATTGGGACTGATTGAAACCACAATTAACGAAATGAACCAAAGAATCAATAAACTTGAACGAATAAATGGAAATCCGATTATCGGAGCGGGGGATGCCGGACAATCAACATCAAATAATCCAACCACTCATGAATAAAACAACCAAAACAAAACTGAATCAACTAAAAATCATGTGTTGGAACTGCAATTCCATCTGCTAGAAACAACTAGAACTCATCGACTATGCACAACAAACCAACCCCGACCTAATCTCACTTCAAGAAACCTGACTGAAACCAGCAATGAAACTCAACACTCCGAATTACATAATTCTTCGTGAAGACAGAAAAATCAAGACACTAGGTGGGACCGCTATTTTGGTGAAAAGGGGGCTGGACTTCAAGCGCGGACAACAACGTGGAATCGACATTAATCTCACTCAACACTGGAAAAAATAAAATACAAATCTCATCAGTCTACAGGCCACCCAATATTCAACTTAACAAAAAAATACTGGATCATAATTTGCCAAATGACGGAATATCCATCGGGATAGGATACTTTAACGCTAAATTCAAAGGATGGGGATGTAACGTTGAAACAAAAGTTGTAAAGAAGTTGAAAGCATACTGCGATAAAAACCAGATAGTGGTGCTGGCCACCACAACTCCTACCCACTTCTCTGGATTCACGAGAGTTGCTGACATCCTGGACATAGCCCTATTGAAGAATATTAACTTGAACACCCATATCCTGTGCGAGGCTAAACTATCGTCTGATCACGGTCCTATTATCTTGACAATCAACGACCTGAACCTGGACGTAACTCACACTTGGAAGAAGATCACCAACTTTCTAAAATGGAAAAAAAACTTCGCCTCCCTCTCTTTTGCTTATCCAATGAATACCACAACTGATATAGATACGGCTGAAGAATTCACCAACAAAATTCAAAATGCAATTGAAGAGGCCTCCTGACATGCGACCCCAACACTATCGTTCCAGCCCATTCCCGGATGATATTTCTTTTATGTCATATGTCTTAGCACTTAGTTCTAAAATGTATTGTTGATAATTCGAAATAGAGATTATTATTATTATTATTATAAAAAATTTGATCAAGGCCAGAAATAAATTAAAGAAATCTGCAAAAAAACTTAACTCAAGGGATTTGATCAAAAAAGCTAATAGAATGACGAACTTGATAAAGAAACAGATCATAGAATTCAGAAATAGTGATGTCCAGGAGTATTTGCAAAAACTTGAAGATTGTGATGGAAAATTTTGGAAGATTTATAAACACTTCGCCAACCCTTCAGGAGGGAGAAGGTACCCATATACGACGGAACAATGGTCATCTGTCGAAGGCCATTCTGATATTGTATCTCTCACGGTCAAAGGGGCTAACAACTACAATCGTTAGAAATTCTGGTCATCTTTTGATGGATCTTGTTGTTAGACACCTTATTTCAACCCTGGAGTGTTTAGTTGTGTGGAACTAGTCTCCGTTTTGCCGTTACTCCAGAGTTGTGCCTTTTTGGGGATTTTTGACTAGGGGTGAGTCGGATTGCTCTTTTTGCATGTGACCATGCATGACTAAATGGCTATTTCTTGAGAATAGATTCAATTGTTGGGTCGAACCATCGTAACATCGAGGTGGACTGACGTCCCTGCAGCCAGAACATCACTGCAGGAAATAACTTGAGAAAAAACCCTTATTCCTATAAGGTAAGCTCATTATACCCATTCGTCCATCATTTTTTTTTCTAATACCATAACATTCGACTGCTAACCTCACTCAATACCAGTTGTTTTTCAATTCTATTTTTAAAGTGACATATTCTCAAGTACTTTTCGTACTGTTTTCTTTCAAATTCAATTTTGATTAATGAGTAAACTTTTTGTAATTAACCCACGTTGTAACGCTTCACTATCAATATGTTATGCTGTTTCTATTCATAACCTACACAGTTGATATCAAGTTTCCATCACAGTTTCAAGTGTTGACTGTGAAAATCATTTAGGAAAAAAACTAGCTGTCAGCGTTGCAATGGTATTAATTATTATGATAATGTCATTTTCTTCATAGTCTGGTGACTGTTATGGAATGTATTTTATTTATTTTGTATAAACAACAGTACTACAGAAAGTTATATCAGTCTTTACTTCTGTGGGGTTTTTTTTATGTACGTGACATAATCAATCAACCACTGCAACAACAAGTGGTCGTCAGTTGCTGAAGTCAGCAGTCAGCTGACAGTTTACAACATTTTCCGTCAATAACTGTACGTACTGGTTCGTGTAGCCGACTGCCCACCCTAGTTCATGTTGAACTTATACCGCATGTGGTAACGTACAATTATTATTAGTACCAAGTCAACGATTATAGTTTTGATTTCATTGATAGTGATCACTTAGGGAACCTCAACGTATTAGGTAGTTCATTCAGCATATTGCTGATATTTTCGTTGATTTGTTACGGTAAATTCATCAATTTCCCGTAACGTTAATCAATAATCTAATTTACTTCAGCACTAATCATTTGTTTTCAACATTCACATATCGGCAACATCGTCCAACAGTACTCTAGATCAAACCCAGTTCCAACCAACCTGTGGAAAATACCTGTTGTATGATGTGACATCATTAATCGATTGACAACTTTAATGCTGCCCACTGCAATGGTACAATAATTGTCCATCGCACTCCGTTGATTGCGATCAATGTACCAGACGGAATACGCTAGATGATCGGAACCCAGGAGCATATTGATGAAATGAATTATTTCTATCTGATATTTAACTTTCACATGGTATTATTCTAGGTTGGGTTGATTTGTTGATATGTGAAATGTAATTAGAACGTATTATCTTGATGATTACTCATGAATTGAGGTGAGTGTCCGGTGCTGAAGTGATTACTACCCCCGTCATGTCAAACAAGTACCATGTGAACACTGTGGCCAATGAGAGTTGCTGAAATTATTGATTTATGCGCCAAGTGATGGTTTATATCGAATCCACTTTAAAAAGGTGGAAAAATCGATCTCTCCTACGGAAACCATCATCCCGGTAAGGCGTACTTTCTCTTGTTAAAGGCCGCCAGGGCACATTTCCTGTCTTTTTGAGGGATGATTTAATCATCACTCTTTACTTTTCAGTATTTAACGGGCACAGAACGTTTTAGTTTTTCCTAGGTACCTATGAGCTGAAAGAGAGAAGACTTTTGGGTTTTCTACGATGTGGTAGAAGCCATTTTTGGTGCGGAAGCACGCTTGTTTTTTTTTACCTTCAACTTAACTTTTAAATTCTTTCTTGACTGGCGTAGATATTGGTATCAATTTCAGTTTAACCATTGTCTTAAACAGATTACTGTCCGAATTTATGTTTCACAGTTCCACCTGAATTCTGCACACGGAAGTGTTGCTTTAATGCAAGTTCAAGTTTTCTGGATGAGGACTGCATTTGACGAGATTCGGTAGTGATCAATTGGACAGTGGACTGAGGAGTTTTCAAGCCAGTATAAGATACCTTTACCTGAAGTGAAACCTGGAAAATTGGTGAATGAAAGTACTGGGCATATCGTCACTGGATTACTTGACCAGGTGAGTCAGACTTTGTTTAGATATTTTATTATATCTCTGCTTCGGCAATATTTGTTCAAAGCATTTGACTCATCTTGTCTGGTGAAATTCAGCCCAGGCTTCGTTTAACCAACTCCACTCGTTTCACTTTATCTATTTTTCTCTACTCTCTCTTAACTTCAGTTCTTCGGTTTCTGTGCTCTTTTGAATATTACAAAAGTATCTTCACCAAAATTCACGTATCGTAGTTTGAAATGGCTCTGACGCGCCTTCAGCGCACATGTTACAGCGCAGGTACTGTCTTGGTTTCAGGTTTCAGGGGATGAGCCTGCTTTTGGTGTTTTGTTAAACACATATTTAGCTCTTTTGGTGTTTTGTTGAACACATACCTATATTTAGCTCTTTTTGTGTTTTGTTCAACACATAATACTTATATACTTAATTATCCAATGTGACTTGTTATTTGCTTAGGGTTGATTGAGACTGATTCATTGTAACCTTATTTTTCAAGTTGAATAATTTATTATCGCTTATAGTATAACTGTGTTTCTGAGAGATGTAGGCTGGTTACGCATCAACATCAACTCAGATTCACTCATTTTATTTAACTTTGTGGTGAACCTCTTACTGGGTGTATTTTCTTTTCATGTATTGCATTGGAACAATTATGCCGGAGTCAGACTGATGTGACGTCACAGCAGAACTGACCCCCTCCAGATTCATTCGACCAAGCATACCATGACGGATGTCCAGTGCTGATTAGCTCAAGGTACACTCAACTAGACAGGTCACCCAAGTCAACATCCATTGTAATCTGTAGATCAATAGATCACTTGTTTTCACGTCACGAGTTTTAATTTGTTGGACGCCACACACACTCTTTTAAAAAAGTCAAAATTCATGCCGGACCTGAAAACCCTGAGAATTGTTTTCATAATTTGTTGATGAGGCAAATTATCAAAAAAATCTCATCCACTTTCTCTTGTTGAGCTAGCCGATAAAAACAAGAGTGAAAGTTTGTAACAGATTTGCGCAATTGATTAAATCTTTTTTTTTTCCTTATAAGAAACTTGTAATTAACCTCACTTATTTTGTTTTATTTGGGGTGAAGTCACGGCACAGGTAAACGCGAGTTTTTTTTTTGTTTCGTTTCTTTTGGAGATAGTGATGCTGAAATTTAGTTTCTAAGGACATTTTGGGGATTTCTGACTTGGTCCGTTACAAGGCAGTGGCGCTAACCCTCCCAGCTCTCCGGGTCTTTTGAGCTTGGTCATATTTGCACGCTCACTCAACAACTTCATTTCAGCTGAAGCTACTTTTGAGAACGACAGGTACTAAACCTTTATTTAAATTTCAATAACTAATAAAAGCGTGGCAAATTTTGGCGCCCAACGTGGGGCTTCTTTATCATTTAAGCTACCTAATTGATCGTTTTTTTTTTGCCAAACTTGATTTTAACCCAAATACTTAGTAATTTTCATTCTTGACTTTTATTTTTTTTTTGTATTTGATTGCGGATATTTGATGTCACTTACTGACTTTGACAACTCATTTATTTTATTGCTAGCGTATTCTTATAGTGACTTTAAAAAAAAAAAAAAAACATTTTCTTTCACTTCACTTTTGTCACGTTTTTTTTTTGCGTAATGGATTACAAAATGAATTTGCACTACCTCAAAAGGGAAATGTTTTTGCATGAATTGACGAAAATAAGACTATCGAACAATTGAAAACTTCTCTACGTCCCTTGTTGAGGTAATAAAAAACAGGTTCTTTCAAACGCCCACCATATTCCTTGAAATTTTCTGAAGAAAAGGTTGTCATTGACAGGTTACTGGTTTCAGCCAAAGAAGCTATTGATTCTCTTGTGGGTGACCAAACCGAGTTCTTTCGATCCAGTCAAAGCTTGTTCATCTTCTCAAACGAACTGATGATATCCCTGTCTCCATTTTGACAGACAGACCGTGTCGAACTACCTGTGGACATATTAGCAGCTTTGGATTCGTTGGAAAATGTTTCTGGTTTAGACCCTTCTTTGGATGATCAACCCGAAAAAGAGAAATCTCCGGATGCTGGTGCAGGTTCACCATTGCACAGCACTCGTATAAATAGGACCATTTTTTTCCCTGCTCCAGGTTGTTCAAAATCTCATAATGTTGAGAAGTGGAATTTGAAATTCACAGGTGCGGTAAAGCAACTGTCAGTCCATGGTTTTCTGGAAAGGGCTGAAGAACTTCGTAAGGCACGCAACGTCAGTGAAAAACAACTCTTTGATTCGGCTATAGACCTTTTTTCTGGCAAAGCTCTCGATTGGTATAGGGCAAATAATGACAGGTTCACTACTTGGAAGGATCTTTCGGAATTATTGCGTAAGCATTTTGAACCCCCGGACTACCGTTCACGTCTTTTTAAGGAAATTTTGGATAGGACTCAAGATGTTTCTGAAAGTATTGTCGACTACCTTTCCTGTATGCATGCCTTGTTTAGAAGGTATGGCGAGTTGTCCCAAGAGGCTCAGTTGCATATACTTACTCGAAACTTGTGTCCCTTTTATTCTACCCAGTTGCCCGTCGTCACTACCTTGGAACAGCTCAAAGAGGAATGTCTGAAGCTTGAGACGAAAAAGGACCATCCTAAGAGCTATGTCCCTCCCGCCAGGAAGCGCAATCAGTTTGTTGAACCTGATTTTGCCTTTGTTTCTTTTGAAAATATGAGTTTGGACCGAGTTGATGAGACTCGTGGGAATAACCGTGTCAGCTGTTGGAACTGTCGAGAACCTGGACATGTTAGCAGAAATTGTAACAGACCCAAGAGTAAATACTGTTATGATTGTGGTGCCCCTGATGTGACGAAAGGTACTTGTTCTAGGTGTTCGGGAAACGGTGCACGGAGGAACCGTTAGGTCGTTCTTTTCCCCGTGAAACCACCATAACGACCAATTCTTCTCATTCTATGGATTTCACCAACAAAATTCTTCTCGACTACATTGTCTCTCATGCCCAAGGTGACCAACGACCCTTTTTGCAGATCAACGTTTTAGGATATCCTATGTTGGGTTTACTAGATTCTGGTGCTAGTCGTACTTTGGTTGGATTACCCGGTTATGAGATTCTTCTCCGCCTAGGTCTGAAGTTGTGTGGACAGAAAACTTCCTGCACTGTTGCTAATGGACAGGTTTGCCATAGTATTGGTTACATACAGACTCCTATCACCCTAATTGACAAAACTTGTATCATCGATGTCATTGTCTTGCCGGAACTTTCTCATAATATCATTTTGGGTATTGACTTTTGGAAATCGATGGGTATTATTCCAGATTTGAAGCAGGATGTATGGCATTTTTCGAGTAACCCTGACCCCGCATCTATTCTCGCAGTCAAAAACCTTGATAATCTGTCTCCATCTGGAAGGAAGTCTCTGGATGAGACTTCTTTGTTGGTTTCCGGTCTTGGCTGTTGCAGGACAGCTGAACATGAAATAACCCTCGAGTCTGGAACTACCCCCATCAAGCAACGGTACTACCCTGTTTCTCCTTACAAGCAAAAGTTTATCGACGATGAGGTTGAGGAAATGTTGAGGTTAGGTTTGATTGAGAGATCTAAAAGCCCTTGGTCTAGTCCAGTTTGTCTTGCTCGCAAAAAGGACGGTTCGTATCGATTTTGCATTGACTTCAGAAAGCTCAACATTCACACCAAGAAAGACGCTTACCCGCTTCCATATATTTCATCAATCCTGGATAATTTGAGAAATGCTAAGTTTATTAGCTCGATCGATATAAAGTCTGCGTTTTGGCAAGTCAAATTGAGTGAAACTTCCAAGGAGTATACTGCGTTCACAGTACCTGGCAGAGGTCTTTTCCAGTTTTGTAGGATGCCTTTCGGACTGTCTTATGCTCTAGCAACTTGGCAACGTATTGTGGATACTATTTTCGGCCCTGAATTTGAAAATCAGGTTATGGTTTATCTTGACGACATAATCATCATTACTGGTAGTTTTTCCGAACATTTACGTTTATTGAACATTGTGTTTGATCGTTTGCATGAGGCTGGTCTTATCGTATCGTTGGAAAAATGTCAGTTTTGTAAGTCTGAGTTGCGTTATCTTGGTTATGTGGTAGACTCCAAAGGTTTGAGACCTGACCCCGAAAAGGTTGAGGCTATCGTCAACGTTCCGCTTCCCAAAAACATCAACAAAATTCGTCGCTTCATAGGTATAGGTATAGGCGATTTGTGCCAAATTTTTCTACTTTATTGGCGCCTATTTTGAATCTGACTAAAAAGAACGTCAAGTAGAATTGGACCCCTGATTGTCAGAAATCGTTTAGTGCTCTCAAGGAATGTCTTATTTCTGCTCCTGTTATGACTGCCCCTGACTTTGAAAAACCCTTTTGTCTTCAAACTGATGCTTCGAATTTTGCTCTAGGTGCTGTTTTGACCAAAAATTTTGATGGTGGGGAAATAGTAATTTGTTATCTTTCGAGGTCTTTGTCGAAGCAGGAGATGAAGTTGTCTGTCACGGAGAAGGAGTGTCTAGCAGTCATTTGAAGTGTGGAGGAACTTCGACATTATTTGGATCATGTCCGTTTCACTGTGATAACTGATCACGCTTCCCTACTTTGGCTTCATAAGTTGAAGGATCCACAGGGTCGTCTCGCTCGTTGGCAACTTCGTTTGCAACAATTTGATTTTGAGTTGATCCATCGTAAGGGAAAGGATCATGTTGTCCCTGATTTTCTGTCCAGATCGGTACCTGTTGATTCGGTCAATTTCATCGAACCACCATTTGATCCCCTTGGAACTACTGATAAGTGGTATTCTAGGATGCTGGAATAGATTGATGGTAATCCCCTGAAATTTCCGACGTGGCGTGTTCAAAATGGTGATCTTTATAAGCGCTTGAAGCCTGTTATCCCTGAGTTGTCTTCTTCGTCCGATAACTGGAAATTAGTTATCCCCAAAGAGTTGCGAAAACAGACATGGCATCGTTGTCACGATATCCGTGCAGCTGGTCATGTAGGTATTTTCAAAACCTACGGGAAAATTCGTCAGAACCACTATTGGCCGAAGATGAAGTTGGATGTAGTCAGGTATATCAAGTCTTGTAACAGCTGCGCACAGAACAAAGTCGAACAAAAACGTCCTGCTGGTTTGATGGGTGATCGACCAGACATCAAGAAAGCATTTCAGGCCATTAGTCTCGATTATGTAGGTCCATTACCCCGTTCCAAAAAAGGTCATTCTTATATATTGGTAATTTCAGACTATTTCAGCAAGGCAGCGTTTCTCTATCCTGGTCGATCAGCTAAAGCGAAGTCTTTAGTTCAAATTGTGGAAAATTTCTTTCTTCTTTTTGGTGCACCCATGTTTTTAACCTGCGATAATGGTGTGCAGATGAAATCGAAGGAATTTCAAACACTGTGTCAAAAGTATAACTTCCGGATCTTTTATACAGCCAGCTATAATCCCCGTGCTAACCCCACTGAACGCCATAATAGAGTGATCAAAACCATGTTGCGTACTTATGTGAACCAGGACAATCATAGGACTTGGGATGAACATCTCAGTGAGATTGGTTGGTTGTTCGAACTGCACCGAGTGAAACTACTGGTTTTAGTCCCTATTTTGTACTTTTTGGTAGAGAGCATCGTCTATTTGGTAGTGATCATTCTTCTAAACTGCCTAACCCTGATAACAACCTTGACTCATACATCAAAACTCGTCAGGATGGGTTTACCAAGCTTTATCAGCAAGTTCAGAAGAGAATTAGGACTACAAGAACTCAGAACGCTCATCAATACAACCTACGTCGTCGACCCCTTGCTTCCAAACCAGGTGACAAAGTTTGTCGGAAAAACAAGAGTCTTTCGGATGCTGTCAACTACTACAGTGCTAAACTTGCCCCTGAGTACCTTTTGTAGTGAAACGTAAGTGTGGTTCTTGGTCATATGAGCTTGAGGATGATTCTGGCAAGTCAAAGGGAATCTGGCATGTACAGGAGTTGAAGCTGTATCACGATCCCGTGTCTATCGATCCTGGAGTTGACAATGGAGATCCAACCATTTCCTGATTCTTTTTTTTCCTTATTTCTACGCTCTACAGAGCGGGCGACTAGTAAGGTGTCTATTTTTCTGGCTTGGCGCGAAACTGGCTAGGTGAATGGGTACTTGCTGGATAAGAATAGTTCTGTGCAGACACCTGGCTGTGATAAAAGTCCACAAAGTGGGTAACGGGGTTGAAACCTTCAGTTCTTCTTCGTTGTTGGACCTTCCGTCACATTTTTCTCATTTTCAGTAACTTTTCTTTAAAATTTTCAATAACATTTTTTTTTTTAATTTCCAGTAACTTCTCATTTCCAGTAACTCTTCTTTACATTTTTCTCATTTTCAGTAACTTTTTCTCCAATTTTCAGTAACTTTCTTCTCCCTGTTATGATTCTCAGACGGTTAAACAGTTTTCTTGGCTTACCTTGTACCTTGGTCTACCTTGTATCTTACCTTACCTTGATTTTGTGTTTTATTTTTTTACTTTGGATTGTCTGACTGTCTGAAATCACATTATTTCATATTTTTCTCACCTCAGTTGGATCTTCCTCTTCCTATATCTATTATTTTACCGATTTTGACTTTTAACCTACGTGGTTATTTCCTGATTTTGACTTTTGGTACTTTTTGAACCATTTTCGCTCACCGGACACGGGAGGATGGGCGTTGGGGGGCTATTGCTGGGGTGGTACTCCTAGTGGTGTGGGTTAGGGGTATTAAACCGTTTGAAGCTCCTCCACGACATGGACTCCACGAGGCATAGCTACTGCGTTCCATCTCAGCCCCGTTTATCCGGTTATTCCCGATTTTGTCTTCCCTCTTTTACGAGGCTATGGACCCTGTTTGGGGGGTTGTGCAGAATACCCTTACTCCGGGTTCTGGATGAGGTAGAAGCCCTCTAAGTGCTGGATTCCAGAGGCCGTCAGCGCTGGTTTTCTTGCGGTGGTTCTCTTTGTTTAAATTTATTTTGTTATTCCATGTGGAACTTATATAACTCGTCATTTTTTGAGGCCACCAGGTGTCTTTCTTTGTGAAGCACTCATTAGCGTAGTACGCTATAGTACAACCCTTCTAATGAGTTCGGTAAAACTCATTCCCTGTAGTTTGGTGAGTCTAAGGGGACAAAGGGGTGAGGGTTGGTATAGTTTTGTCCTATACTAGACCCCCTCAGTCCACTCACTCCTTGTCTGTTCGGATTTGTCAAGCACTGGGGTTTTTGCCTGGCCGGCTTTTGTAAGACCGGTACACGAGGTTTCCGAAGTCTCAGTGAGGTTACGCAATGCCGGTTAGGGATTCCACATGACACCGTCGGAATTTCACCCTGCAAAGGTTGAATCATGCAATTCTCTAGGTTTGGTGGGTCTGGATCGGTAGGGTCTGTTATTTTTTTTTTGTGTGTTGTCCTTAGACAATATTCTTGCGCGATTTTGTTCGGTTTTCCTTATCTCTCATATCATCTTATAGTTTTATTCTTTGGTTACACTTATGGGTTAGTGGCGCTTAGTTACTTATCGTCGGTCAATTCTTTTAGGAATTTTCCCTCCTATCGAAGGAGAGGGGAAGTTTGTCACGGGAAAAATTTTCACTACGAGTTACTTTGGTTTTATTGGATCTTTTGTTAGTTTTAAGCAGTTGATTTTCATTCATATTTTCATTGTTTACCTTTGATTCGAATTACATTCTCATCCCTTGCCAATAAATTCGGTCAGCCTGTTTTGTTCATGGATCATTCATTGCTCTCATCATTTTTCATCTTCAACAATCCATTTCCACCTAATTCAATTAATTGTGTTGATTAGTTGTTTATTTACGTTTTGCTGACAAATGACGAATGTCATTCAACATTCAACAGGTTATCCTCTCTGCGTGACAGTGTTGCCGGACATGGGATGATTTATTCGGTTTTGGGAATTCTTTTCTTTTGGCGAAATTATCGTTCTCGTACCCACAACAACTGCAATAAGACCCAGTAATGCCTTGTAATCGCTATTCTGTTTTTTTTACGCTCAACCCGGTGTAGTTTTGTTGGCTTCTTGCAATTGTCTCTCTACGGTTTTCTAGACCCGGGGGCAAACGAGCATAATGGTAACCCGTGTCAACTGACCTACCTTCACTCATGTCATATTGTCACTGTCATGATTGTCATGGTCATCTGTCTGTAAACAACAGTACTACAGAAAGATATATCAGTCTTTACTTCTGTGGGGTTATTTTTATGTACGTGACATAATCAATCAACCACTGCAACAACAAGTGGTCGTCAGTTGCTGAAGTCAGCTGACAGTTTACAACATTTTCCGTCAACAACTGTACGTACTGGTTCGTGTAGCCGACTGCCCACCCTAGTTCATGTTGAACTTATACCGCATGTGGTAACGTACAATAATTATTAGTACCAACCCAACTAACACTGATTGTGCCTTAATAAACTAAAATGCTATATAACTGATATATTAGGGTCCATCAATATACAATTTTATCATTTAGTGACGTTAGTTGAGACAAAATACTCTCAGAGACAAAAAAGTGTTATAATCATGTAATATAGCTCTCTACAAAACCATTCAATAGATCTTTTATAAAACGGAAGAAATTGAATTCTTATAGCATACTATAGTACCAATGTTATAAGAGTGATCACTCTCTTAGTCTAATTTGTTGTATTATTGGTTCATCATTGTTTTAAAAAGAACTTATAAGATGGTTACAAAACCTTTTTATTAGAGATTTATTATATTATCATATAGCTATCTCTAATAAAACAGTTAACTCGCAAAAGTATTTAAGACTGAATTGGCTCAAGAGAATATCTTATAAAAATGTTTTATAGGATGCTTGATCTAGAGAGTACAAAACAGCACTATGAAACCAATATAAAACACTTACAATATAAAAATGGACACAAAATAGCAACACTGTCTTATAGTTTATCCCAACTAACACAGATTGTGCCTTATCAAACTAAAATGCTATATAACTGATTTATTAGGGTACTTCAATAACAATTGTATCATTAAGTGGCGGTAGTTGACACAAAATACTCTCGGCATTACCGTTTCCTATGAATGAGTCATAAGAGTTGACCTCAGGGTTATCTGCTAGTATCACAAAATGAAAACAGAAACCATTGTACCGACAATGAACCATTGTCCCATGTAGATAACACTCATCCATATAATATGCATGATGGAAATTTTACCTTGGACAGTTTTCAGATCGAAAAAACTTAATACATTTAAATAATTTTTCATCAACTTTACCACACATAATAATACCCCAACTCAACGCTAAGTTTTTGATTGATACTGGAAGTACAAAAAGATGTAGTTTGCGTTTAGTCGATGCGGCGACCTCTTGCTATCCAGTATGTAGCCGCTACTGCAGAGCACGAGGACAACCGGACTTGGAATTACTATATTGATAATCAAATCTAATATGCATGATAAAATATAAATATGTGATAAGAAAAAAAATCGTGTCCAAGTCTACCAATATTTTTTTAATATAATATTATCATGATTGCATGGTTAGTTCCTCAAATTCATCATTTTAGAGATTCAAGGTGTTGTAATTGAAAAACAGAAATCTTTTCTTGCGAATATCTGCGGAACCGTTTATCGTACCGAAAACAGCTTTTGAAAGCATTTTTTACAAACAACAACAACAACAAAAACGAGTCGTTGATGTCTCAACAAGATGTCTCTGAGATGTCTCTGAGTTGTCTCCGTGATGTCTCTGTGATGTCTCTGAGTTGTCTCAGTGATGCCTCTGAGTGCCAAATCTATCTATCAAAAGTCTCTGAGACATCACGATCTGGCAACGTCGAATATGCATTCAACAGGGCATTTTATTTATTTTGGTAGATTTGGCATTATTGTTTGAAAGAAATCATGTACTATGAAACCAATAGAATAAGTGATGATTTAAATAAAATTTCCCGAAAATAAGTGTAAGTTCTATTATTTCTTGTAAACAAGCTCGTGCTAATCGCAATGGAGTCACAAATACAATGCACCATTGTTCTTTGAATTTGATTATAATTGCATAGTTTGCAGTTTGGCATTCTAGAAGTGTTTCGAATAGTCAACTATACAGTTGTTCATGATTTGTGAATCAGTTCATACGAAGCTTTCATCGTTGTCAGACGTCGTCGTTGTCAGAACAGAGCACTTGTGATCATTTTGTGTGTCTGGGGTGTGGCAAAAAGGTAAATATTCTTTTAAATAATTGAACATTTTTCTTATCATAGAATTGATGTGGGGTGCTTGGTTAATTTACAATGTGAATTTTTTATGTGATTGCATTAAACAAAACATGTTTTTACAGAAATCCACAAAGTTGGTGTAGTTCCTCGCGAAGAGCTGATTGCGAAACTTTTCGAAGAATCAACATCAATTCGATCTTCAACACAAAAATCCATCGTTTGAAATTAAATCAGGTAAAAATGTTTTCGCCAAAATAATTGCTCACTTTATTATACAGGGTGATTCAGGAGGAAATGGAAATATTTTAAGGAAGTCAAAATAAGCGAAGAAAGCTAAAAAAAAAATAAATAAAAAAAAATAAATAAATGAAAAATAAATAAATAAACTCGCTACTAGATCAATTTTTAAACGCGCAAATAAGTGTATCGAAGTGGGAGGTAATGTTCTCGAAAATTTATTATGAATTAGTGCTATTTGCTTATAATTATTGTAGTTTTGTAATAATTTTGATTTAGTTTTTAAATTACAATTAATCAAAATATCTTTGAAACAAATAAAAATCGGACTTGAACATATGAGCTTATTTTGCTTATTTTGACTTCCTGGACATATCCTTAAAATATTTCCATTTCCTCCTGAATCACCCTGTATATTCGAAAACAGTGCAATCATATAATTTTGTTTAATAAATCTTGTGTGATAATAAATAATAACTAATGGCTACATTGACTAATAATAATCATCAATAATAAAAGTCTGATGCAAAATGATTATTTTGTATCTAGAAATATATGTTGAATAGCACAAACACACTTTTTTATAATATTTTGAAGTAAATAAAAAACATCACTATTTTCTTGTTTATTGTGATAATTTGGATAGGAGATGATGTTATCATAATTTTAATTTGATTTATTTTTTTTGAAAAAATCGATTGGATATGAAATTGATGATTTTCAATATTTCAATACGAAAAATGCTGTATTATTTGAGCTTATTATAATCAAAGGTATGTATTGAGGGTTTTGAGGTTGTGTTTTGTAAGACAATTGTTGTATGTGCAAGTAAAGTTATTTTTTCTGTTATACGATTATCTGACCATTTCATTGCATAAATTGGATGCCTACATTTGAAGACTGCTTGAATTATTAGCAAATCATTGAGATTGAAGGTACGTAAAGTCGTCAAAATTATATCACAGAAAATAAATAATATATTTTTCATAGGATCCCCAAATATTCAATTTGGAATTGGCGAAATTGCAATAGTGAAAGGAAAAAGATTGTCAAAAAGAAGAGCTTCAAGAGGTGTCCAGCACTGCTGTAGTCCTACAGCAGAGAACACCTGTATCACAAAGGATTATCAAATAAAGAGGACTTCACAGGTGCCCAACACACCTGCAAACAGCAGACGACATCTGTATCAGCAAAGTCTTTTTTAAGTTAGATTCGGGTGAGTTAGAATATTAGTATTAGATTGGTTCTTGAAGTGTTCGGAAGTGTTCCGTTTCTTAGCAGCATTTCAAATTATTGTCTTTTTTTTTTCATTATATTGAGTGTGAGCTATTTACAACAGTCTTAGATTGTCTCTTGAGGTGTTCAGACGTGTTCTGCTATTCTTCTTAGTGGCAATTTTAGATTATCGTTATTTTAAAAAATCATATTGTTGGTGAGCTATATAAAACAGTCTTAGATTGTCTCTTGAAGTGTTCAGACGTGTTTTGCTATTCTTCTTAGAGACAATTTTAGAGTATCGTTATTTTAAAAAATCATATTGAGGGTGAGTTACTTTCATCAGTCGCAGATTGTCTCTTGAAGTGTGCGGACGTGTTTTTGCTATTTTTTTAATCGTATCAGTTTGAGTTTTCGCGAATTATGTCTGCAATTGCGAATGCAATTAAGCATATTGCTGCACTACTTGGAATATTTCGAGTCAAGTCTTCCGAAGAACTTCTTCGAGAAGGCTTGATTGAATGTGTTCGAGTAGTTAGAAAGATCAACAAAGCTTTGAAAACTGCTCAATCAATTTGCGACAAACAACATTCACAAGCAGCAATGGTTAATGTTAAAAGTTTAAGACAACAGTTTAAAATACTTCAAAAAAAGGGGGGTGGGATCCAGAAAAAAGAAACGGCATGTCACCGTGTAAAATGGGAAGATCTGAGTACAGCTTTTGAATCTAGAGTTCGAACAGGTGTCTTGATTAATCTTTACCATAAAGACATCATTAGATATTTATTGGATTGTAAGGTTATATTTAAAAGAATTCAAAATATTTTGAAAAATAATCATGCTGTCAAAGTTAACGCTGTATTTTGCGGAGAATTTATTGTAAATAAAGCGAATATAACCTTGCATGAAAATAAATATTTGAATACTCAAAATGCGCCATTATATCAGGATTCCAATTTAGACGCTTGGTTTGATGAAAATATCAAAATCCCTCTGCTTAGTTTCAGGAAAAAGATAGTGGTTGGGCCTTATCTAGAATACTAAATTTAACCATTAATATGAATAAGTTTAATCCAATTAAAGCCGGTTCATATATTGATCTACCCCAGCAAATAAAAAATAAAAAAGCTTGTGTCAATGTTCAAAATTCAGATGGTTTATGTTTTGCCTGGGTAGTGGTTTCTGCATTATTTCCTATTGATCATGGGTTTGCTGAATGCACTTCTTCTTATCCTCATCCTCAGACAGTTTTAAATTTGAGTGGAATTCAGTTTCCTATGTCGTTATCCCAAGTTCCTCGATTTGAAAAGCAAAATGATATTTCTATAAACGTCTATAGATTGGAGAAATCGGGAAAGTCTTTCAAGGTTGTACCTGCCTACATCACCAAAAATAAAGTTGAGTACCATATTAATCTTCTAATGGTACAAGACAATTATCAAAGTGGTGAAGAGGAGGAGTTGATTCTTCCAATCAAAACTCATTTTGTTTGGATAAAAAATTTATCTCGTCTTGTTTCATCACAGCTGTGTAAAAATAAAACTGCTAAGTATAATTATGATCGTTGTCCTCATTACTTTTATGATAGTGGAAAACTGGAAAATCATGTAAAAGATTGCGCAAATCTGAGTAATGGTCCTCTTCCAAAGCTTCCTGAGAAAAATCGAAGGTTTGTTGAGTTTACTAACTTTTCTTTTAAAACAAAAGCACCTTTTGTTATATATGCTGATTCTGAGTGCCTTTTGACTACTGTTGAAGATGATGGAACGAAAAATACTCAAAAATTTCAATCTCATGTTCCATTTAGCATTGGATATTATGTTAAATGTTCTTATGATGATTTATTATCGTTTTATAAGTCTTATACAGGGGTCGATTGTATTCAATGGTTTGTTGAGGAACTTTTTGACTTTTCTGAAAATGTGATGACAGTCTTCCAATGTCCTCTTCCAATGGAGAAGCTTACATCTGGACAAGTTAAACAATTTTTCAAGGCGAGTTGTTGTCATGTATGTGAAAAGGTTTTCCAAGCAGAAGATAAAAGGGTTCGTGATCATTGTCACTTAACTGGTATATATAGAGGACCTGCCCATGAAAAATGTAATTTGAATTTCCAAGATAGCTACATTATTCCTGTTTTATTTCACTGTCTTAGTTCATATGATGGACATTTGCTTATCAAAGCTTTAGCTGAAGTGGATGGGCCAATCGATGTTCTTCCTGTAGACAAAGAGAAATACATCTCCTTTACGAAGCATATCCCAGACAGTCGTATTCAGTTTAGATTTTTGGATAGTTTTCGTTTTATAGCTTCCAGTTTAGATAAACTCGCATCTTATCTCCCAGATTTTCCCATTTTAGAGTCAGAATTCAAGAATCTGAGTGATGAGCATTTCAAATTGCTCACTCGTAAAGGTATATTTCCATATGACTTTATGGATGATTGGTCTAAAATCAATGAGTTTGAATTGCCCGCCAAGTCAGAATTTTATAACAGATTGGAAGATAAATGTATTTCAGATCGTGAGTACGCACATGCGCAAAAAGTTTGGAATACATTCTCATGTCGAACAATGCGTGATTATTCTGAACTTTACATGAAAACTGATATTTTGTTATTGGCTGACGTGTTTGAGCAATTTAGATCAGCAGCTCATAACACTTGTGGATTAGACCCTGCTCATTCGTTTACTCTCCCTGGTTATTCTTGGCAATGTATGCTGTATCCTCTCTTTAAATCTGATCATCCTAGGCTTGAACTTTTGACTGATTTAGATATGGTCATGTTCATTGAAAGGGGTATACGAGGAGGTCTAAGTCAGTGTTCTAAAAGGCATGCTGAATGCAATAATAAGTATATTCCTTCATACGATCCTTCTAGAGAAGAAACATATCTCATGTATTTTGATATCAACAATCAATATGGGTGGGCGATGTCTCAACACCTGCCCTTTAATGGATTCAAGTGGATGAGTGATGCTGAACTATCTTCTTTCAATGTTTTAGATGTTGATGATACCTCTAACAAAGGCTTTATTTTAGAGGTAGACTTGGAAATCCCTCATGAGTTGAACGATCAATTTTCTGATTTGCCCCCTTGTCCCAAACATAAGACACCTCCTGGTTCTAAGAACATCAAGCTAATGGCAACACTCTTCAATAAAGAAAAATATGTTATCCATTACAGAAACTTGAAGCAGGTATTGGGTTTGGGTTTTAAACTATCAAAAATCCACAGAGCAATTTCATTTAATCAGTCTCCGTGGTTAAAATCCTATATTGATTTGAATACTCGTCTCAGACAAGCTTCCAAAAATGACTTTGAGAAAAATCTATTCAAACTCATGAACAACGCTGTTTTTGGAAAAACTATGGAAAATGTTCGAAAACATTCTTCGGTCAAGCTTGTTACTAAATGGGAAGGTCGATATGGAGCTGAGGCTTTAATTTCAAAACCTGAGTTTAAAAGTAGTACAATAATCAATGAGAATCTTGTAATAATTGGTAATAGTTGGCAAAATCAGAAATATTTTTCAATAAGCCAATATATGCTGGAATGTGTATTTTAGATTTGGCTAAGACTACTATTTACAAATTTCATTATGATTACATGAAAAATCGTTTTGAAAATGTACTGTGCTTTACACTGATACTGACTCTTTAATTTATGAAATAGCAGATTCCAATGTCTATGACGTCATCAGACAAGATTGTGAACAACATTTTGACACCTCTGATTAACCTAAGGATAATATTTATAATATTCCCTTAGTGAATAAAAAGGTTTTGGGTATGATGAAAGATGAAAACAATGGGCAGATTATGACGGACTTTATCGGACTCCGATCAAAAATGTACGCAGTAAAACTATTTTACACTGGTGAGGAATTAGAAAAGAACAAAACTAACATGGAAAAAGGGGAGGTGCATACAACAAAAAAAATAAAAGGGGTTAAGAAAAGTGTTATTGAAAATAAAATCAGTTTTGAAGATTATAGAGAGTGTTTAGAGTCAAATATTGAGAAAGCAGTTGATCAAAATTCAATTCGTGCAAGCAAACATGATTTATATACTATTAAACAAACAAAAATAGCCTTAAGTCCGTATGATGATAAGAGACATCTGTTGAAAGATTCTGTCCTAACTCTCCCTCATGGACATCATTCTATAATGGATTAATATATTGTGCATAATAATTATTTTATTAGATAAGTTTTTGTATTTCTCATTAGGTATAATAAAATTAGTTTTCTCTGTTTATATTGTGTAATGTAAGTAGATAGTTAGTGGAAAATGCATGTATTTGTCCTATTTTTAGTTCCTTTTTATGCCCCAATCCCCTATACCCATGGTAAATAGTGTGATTTACCTCCTTGTGGATTTATGTGTGTTTAATGCATTTGTGTCTTTTGATGAATAAATAAATATATATTATTCAAAATTTGAATTTTTATTTGACTGGATGTGCATTTAATAAGGTAAGTATGCGTCTATTTGTTTTATAGATCAAATCTATTCAGATGTTGAAATAAATGATACAATTTTCATAAATAATTTCATTCCATTTCTTTTTAATTTGATATTCACATTTTTCAACTCTTTTTCTTATTCATACCAATACAAGTTAAAATATAAAGCTTTTTTATAGAAACATAGACATTTTTATGAAATCAATCCATTTCAATGGTTCATCAACTCTAAATTCTCTAGATTATCTTTCTTATTAAATATCCTATACCTCTAATTTTAAATTCTGAAGCCTTTGTCCAACTATTCAAAGTCCATCAAACAACCGTTCTGAACCTTTCTTCACACGCCTCATCAAAGAAAAAGCGAACAACAAAAAATAATCGTATCGGTTGTTTAATTTATTCGATTGGATATGCAATGGGAATATGGTAAGTATGTCTGCAATATTGTCGAGGTAATTTCATCTCTTTAGGCTTCATAGAAACCCAATGTTTGAATTAAATTATTAAATTATTAAATCATTAAACCGATAAAATTTACGAGTATGTTCTATTATTTCGATATGCTTGCATATTGAAACGCCATCTAATAATTTTAATAGCAAACGATCAATTGAATCGTACTATATTAAATAACTCAAAAAACTATAAAGAAATCTGCATCTCCAACGCAGCTCACCAACGCCATCTAATCATTCTAATAGCATCGAAGCGCCATCTCAACTCAACATCTTCAGAAGAAAGGCGGCCTCCTGAATTCCCAATACCCCCGTCCCCCCATCAAGCCCCCAAACTTGCTCCACGAGCAGGGGGGCCCGAATTCCCCCACACCGAAACCACACACACAATTTAAGACAAGACCAAAACACACCGAAACGGTATCTAAAATCTATATAAATTCCTAGGTGACTAGGTGGCGTAGGTGGTTTAGACTATCACATACAAATCCAAAGGACGTGAGTTCAATTCTCGCTATCGGATTTTTTCAGGCTTTTGGATCATCGGGGTAGCAACTAAACCACAAATCTACATTCTATTTTAGGCACCTTGGTAGCGGTTTAGACTGTCACGTACAAATCCAAAGGATATGGGTTCCAATCTCGCTATCGGAAAATCTTTTTTTTTAGACTTTGGTGAGAATAAAATCTCCCCACCCCCCATCTTGATCCCAGGAACAAAGCTATACAAATCTTACCTCCCCACCCCCCATCTCGATCCCAGGAACAAAGCTATAAAAATCTTACCTCCCCCACCCCCCATCTCGATCCCAGGAACAAAGCTATAAAAAATCCCCTGTCAACACATCCACATCCACACTCCCACATATCACGAGTCGAACTTTCCCGATAATCTCCGATGTGGCCCGACGCGGTCGTTTTTTTGATAGAACGGACCTACGATTTTCTTATGGGGTTTTACATGTAAAAATGGTCGAATTTTTTACAGAACCCCCTTTGCTTATCTACTAAGTGGGCGTGGTCGATCTTGACATGACAGCTTTGACAAATATCATTTTGACAGTTGACAGCATTGACAGATGTCATTTTGACATGACAGCTTTGACAGATATCATTTTGACAGTTGACAGGTTGTAATTTTTTTGTAGCTTGATTCCCAGGATCGAGATGTGTGTGTGTGGAAGGTGATTTTGTTCTCATCAAAGCCTGAAAAAAGATTTTCCGATAGCGAGATTGGAACCCTCTTTAAACACATTTATTAATTACGTATTCACATGACAAGGCCACAACAGATTTATTCTCACAAACTATATACAAACAGTGTGAAAACTGAAAAGTACATCACACAATGCACATAGCATGGTGAAGGGGTGCCCCTCCACCAAAAGCAAGTGAAGTCCAGCGCACTACCATCGTGCACTGGGGGCTGGTGTTCGCCCTGAGCCCGTCCATCCTTTCCTTAAAACAATTACGCAATCATGCCTATCCTATGCAAGTAGCATTTTAAGGCACATGATGGCTGTGGTTATCCGGAAATGACTTGATGCAATGGTTTTAGCGGGCAAACGCGATGAATGAGATACCTGATGTTGTTGTCTGATTTATGAGGAAAAGCAATTGAAAATACTCACTAAAAAATTCCTGACTAGAATACACTCTGATAAGAACCGAAACATTGTTCTAGAAGTCAGATATTGAATTGAAATAATGATGAATTGATCATCTATAAATTTTTGTCTCCACCATATCGGCGTGGAATTTGGTTATGAAAATAGCTCGTCGATACGTTAGAGAACGGAAGTAGAGGTTCACCAGTCACGGCAAGAAGTCCCTACCCCCGGTGCTCGAGCGCTCGGACTGGTTTGGCCGTCCGGGCGGAAGAAAACTCTCGCGGTGGGTTGATGAAACGAATGGACATTCATGAGAATTACAATTCAGTTAAATATCACTCGTCATTTTGCCTCTTCGTGTTAAATTGGTAATCTACCATAAATAGGCAAATGGGTGACATTGTTTAAAAATCTGGTGCTCGTTATATGTGCTGTTAAGGCTGTTCTGGAACGATTAAATCGATCAGACATTTGTTCGACGTATTCCTGTATTTTTGGTATCGACGCGAGATTGTGTAACTCGGCGATAGGAGTTCTCCTTGGCAAGCTGAGGGCAGCGCCTAAATACAGATTTTGCGACCTTTGAATGCGCGCAAACTGGGAGTTCGACATGCTGCACCATACAGGGCAAGCATAAGTTAAAGTGGGTCTTAAAACTGCAGTGTACAGAGTGAGCTTTAGTGAGCGGACACACAAAAAAGGATATAAGCGCTGACCCCCATGAATGACTTCTGCAAAATAAAGGAAGTGTTTTGAACAAATGAGAGTCTCGCGTCGATAACAACCCCCAAATACTTCAGCTTTTTCACTTTGGTAATGGGTTCGTCATCGATTCGGATAGGTTCAATTAGGCGGTTGTTCGTGAATTTCTGACTAAGCACCAAAGATTCCCACTTTTTACTGTTGATTTTAAGTTTCCATTTATGGTACCATGGAACCAATGAATTCGAACAGTATGCGTTTATGCGCTGTCTGGCAGCTTGTGCGTAGAATGAGCATGAAAAGACTATCACGTCATCTGCGTACATGACCATTTGTATTGGTTCGGCAGTAGGAATGTCGGAACTGAACATATTAAAAAGTACTGGCGATAGTACTGTACCCTGGGGATCTCCTGCGTGGAGGTTTCGAGAGGTAGATAACGACCCCTCTACGCGGACTTTGATGGATCGGTTTTCGAGGTAGGATTTGATAAGTTTGACCAGGAAAGGTGGGAATTTGTGAATGTGGGACAGTTTCCACAGAAGGCCATCATGCCAAACCGTGTCAAACGCTTGCGCGATGTCCAAGGTTAGCATGACCGTGTTCTGCTTCTTGTTGAATCCGTCCATGGATTCTTGCACGACTTTGGCCACTGCCAGGGAGGTGTCAAGTCCATTTTGGTAGTCAAATTGAAAGGGTGGGATTTTGTCGAGCCAGTGGAGTTTGTGGAATGACCGGAGTATTACACGCTCAGCAACTTTTGACAAGCTACTAAATAGTGTAATTGGGCGATAGGATTCAGCTTTAGAGGGATCTTTACCCGGTTTCTGAATTGGGACGATCACAGCTACTTTCCATGCGCAAGGAAAGTGCTGCAGTCGCAGCATACTGTTGATCAAGTATATAAACTGTACAAGAGCCTTCCAGGGGAGGTTTTTCAACAGTATGTTAGCCACGCAGTTGATCCCTGGGGCCTCATTGCTTGTGAGTGTCTCAATTAATCTGTAGAGCTCTGAAGGAAATACTAGAATTTTACTGAGAACATCGTCTGGAACGACACAATCAACGGCAGTGAGTTGCCTCACTGACTCTGTTATGCCGGTCTAAAAAGGCGAGACGTCTGGTCTCTCCCCAGAGGCTCCTGCTAGAGGGTCAACCAACGTCTCAGAAATTTCTTCGGATGTCTGGGGGACATCTCCCAATGAGGGGATTTTGTTGAATTTGTCTCTAAGCCGTCGACCGAGCCTCCATGAAGAGTTATCCTGAGTGGACAGTCCGGAAATTGTTTTGCTCCAGGTCTCACTTCGAAATTTGCAGATCGCTCTCCGAATCCTGCGTGTCAAGTTGGTGAACTCGTCACGCTTTTCCCGTGATCCAGAGCGCTGCCACTCTCGCCTTTTCTTGTTTTTGAGCTTTATCAGCTTCAAAATCTCTACAGGTAACCTGTCCTCAGCGTGCTTGAGGTTCACCTTCCGGCTAACCTTGTCGCGTGCAAACTGTAGTGCTTCAGAAAAACGTGTGAGTTCGCGTTCCAGGTCGTCTTTTGACTGGATGTCGTTGACGATCTGGACTCTCTCATTCACGATTTCTCTAAAGAACCTCCAGTTTACATCTTTGTAAATGTGAGTGGGTGTTTCCACCTCATCCCTTTTCACATCAACTTCCCAATCAATTAGGATTGGCAGGTGGTAGGAAGAGAGCTCGCTCAGGACACGCAAATCTGGTAGATTAAGGATGTTTGTTGCCAATACCAGATCGATATAAGTTGGGGTCGTACCGTTGGAGGGGTAGTGCGTTGGAACTGAAGGTTCCAACAGCTGGATGTCATTGTCTGCAAAATAATCGTGCAGAAAATTTCCATTCCTATTACACCTATGGTTGTTCCACATGATGTGTCTAGCATTAAAATCACCCACAACCAACGTTCCTCTGCCAAACCGAAAAAACGTATCCAGGTCATTAGGTTCCATGCGCAGGTCTGGTTTCGCGTATGCGCCTACTATGACGCATCCATTTCGCAATTGAATTGCTATGCATTCTATAGCTGAGTCTACATTGATTATCGTATGCGGGATACGATGATTACCGAGCATGGCAACACCTCCTCCACGCAGTGTCCTATCAACCCGGTGAACAATGTAATTTCTGATATTCAACTTTTTATCAGGAACTAATTTTGCTTCGGTAATTACCATGATGCCAATCTATGTTCACTCAAGAAGTGGATAGTTTCACTTGGCTTCAGAACGATGCTATTTGCATTCCACTCAACTATCCTTAGGAGCATCCTCCATGAAGCTGAATGTAACCATTCCACGACTGCCTTTTGGCGTTAGCAATAGCTTCTCTCGCGGATCAGACATGCAACGGAATACCTCATTCATATCGACCATGTTATTTATGTCAATCATGCACGAAAAAATGCTACTCACCAGATCAACTGATTGAACTTGTTCCGGTGCACGACGGTTAGCAGCTGGAGGTTGTCCCTGATGAGGTGGTAGTTGTCTGGAGGGCCTTTGAGGAGGGGGAAAAAAGTCTTCATGGGAGGGTTACCCCGCCTTGTTCCTCATTTCCAAGCGTTTATTTTTGGTGGAGGGGCATCTACAAATTTTTTCGTGGGCCCTCGTGCCTCCTCCAACTTCTGTACTTTGTATTTGTAAATTTCACATTCCGTTGACGAGGCACGATGGTCTCCCGCACAATTAGAACATTTGTAAATGTTGTCTTTGTTTTCAGTAATGGTGCAATTTTTTGTCAGGTGTGTGTTGGCGCACTTACAACACTTTGGAGCCCGGAAACAGTTGCTCGTAGCATGTCCCCATAAACAACATCTCGGGCACTCAATCAATTCCGTGGATTATCTTTTTCGTTCCCAGTATATCCTGGCATGATCCAGGTACCGGAATTTGGAGTTGAGTTGAGCTAGTTTATGTTCCGGGCTCATGACTATCATTTATAGGGGTCTTGATTTGGTGTTCATCAGGTATACTTCTTTTACTTCTAGTCCGTGTTCGTCTGTTAGTTCCGTTTTTACGTCGTCAGGTTCTGGCATGTAATCCAGACCCTTGATGATGAAGGCGTGTGTTTTGTCCGTGTGCCACTCAATGTCGGATTGTTTTAGTCTAGTCTGTATTGTCTTGTGTTCGTCTATGTTATTTGGTTGTACAATAACGTTATTCTTCGTGTATTTTAATCTAACGCCCGAGGGGGCACTGACCCTTAAATCATACATCAGCTGACGATGTTGTTGTCGGCTGCGGTTTGTGCTCTTCAAAGTGATAGGTGGTGGGAGCTTCTCCTTCTTTTGAGTGTTGGGGGCAAGCGTTGCCGCCGTGGTCTGGTTCGTAGCTTCGGCTGCCTTTGCTGTCGGAGCTGCTTCATTTCCTTTGCTTTTTGGTTCATTGATTTTTCGGCTAAGTTTCCTATGCTCGAGGCAACGCTTCTGGTCATCATCTGTGTCTGAGTCTAGGACTGCAAATCTATTGGTAGACATGTACGAGAATGGCCGTTTCGCATTCTCTTTTTCTGGTGGACTTAGCCTTCTCTTGTTATTGATTTGAAGCGTTTCCATGGGTTCGGGGGGCCTTAACGTGAGGAACCCCTCGTTGTCCATCTGCGGTGGAGGCTTGGCCCTTCTGTTGCTCAACGTTCTGGGTGCTGCTGGGGCAAAAGAAGCGTCCTTGTTGTGAAAGTCCTTGATATGGGACTGAACGAAACTTTTTATGCTCGCGTTCAACATTGGTTGATTCCTTATTCTCATATATTCATTACAGATTCCACACTGGTTCATGTACTTCTTGAGCCTGACATGGGGTCTTGGGTTGTGTGGAGATCGAGTTAGTCGAGGTATCAGAGGACGGCTCCGGTTGATTTTGGGCTTGTACTTTTTGTGCTTGTTTGGGTAATGTTCAGTCCTTCCCCAGGGTTTGGGTGAGAGGTTGGGATTTGCGAGCTCATTTGCCCTCTCGCAAACTCCTCAACGTGTGCAAGGAGGCTTGCCAGCTCCTATAACGATGTTTCGGCCGATGGCTCCCCGTATAGGTTGCCACCCTCTTCCACCTCGTCACTAAAACCGACAAAACTCTCCACTTCCTTCCCGGCACTGGAAGGAGGTATGGAAACAGACCTCCCTGCGCACAGGTTTTTTCTCGTGGAGCAAGACAGTTTCGGTGTTTTGTGGGGGATGAGGGCCCCTTGGATGTGGATTTAATTGCTATTAGAATTAGATGGCGCTGTTTCATTGTGACGTCATAGGGTTGCCTGTTGTGGAAGATGATTTCCGATCAAAGTATTGGGATACAGATGTCTTAAATTGTGAGGTTTCGCGGTGAGGGACGTGGAGCCCCCTGAGGGGTACAGGTTTCAGTTGTTGAGTTGCGTACGCTTCGATTATTGTTTCTGCTATTAGAATGATTGGATGACGTAGTAGGTGAGCTGCGATGCAGATTTCTTCATAGTTTGTTGAGTTTGGCGGCTTCGATTCTTTGATCGTTTGCTATTTGAATGATTAGATGACGTAGTAGGTGAGCTGCGATGCCGATTTCTTCATAGTTTGTTGAGTTTGGTGCCTTCGATACTTTGATCGTTTGCTATTAGAATGATTAGATGGCGTTGAAAAAAGCAAAATTTATTAGATGACGTAGTAGGTGAGTTGCGATGCAGATTTCTTCATAGTTTGTTGAGTTTGGCGCCTTAGATTATTTGATCGTTTGTTATTAGAATAAGATGTCGTTCGAAGCAGGAATTGCCAATCGATGACGCTGTTCCATTGTGATGTCATAGGGTTGCCTGTTGAGGAAAATGATTCCCAATCCAAGTAGAGAGGTGTTTGGTGTGTACTTGATTTATTTCTTTGAACGTTTTCTACAAGAATAATCAGCTAGTAGGTGAGCTGCGATGGAGATGCAGATTTCTTCATAGTTTTCGAGCTAATCGTTGATATAGATGATCTTAAAGTTACTCCGATTTTTTTCACGATATTAGCTAAACTGGTGTTGCCAACAGTCGTTTTGTCGAAAAACATCTTTTACCTGATAATCAGTGCGGGTTTGGGAAAAATTACGGTACCGATATTGCCCTGTCCTTGGTGACTGATGGTATCGTGAAAGCGTACGACAGGGGTCTGGCAAGTATCCTGATACTCCTTGACTACTCGAAGGCATTCGACACTTTGGACCATGGTTTGTTGTGTTCAGAACTCCACTATTATGGATTTGATGTGGAATCTGTTAGTCTTATTAGATCTTTTCTTAATAATCGACACCAAAAGGTTATGATGGAAAATAAAGTATCCAGCCAATCAAGTCCCTCAAGGTTCCATACTTTCTCCACTATTATTTATAATTTTTACAGCGGACATACTAACTTCTACAAAATTCTGCAAGACTGTGGCATATGCAGATGACACACAGCTATACCATAGCTTTGAACTGGAAAATTACCTCGCAGCCATAAACCACATCAATAACGATCTGAAGATATTGGAGGTCCTTTAGGCAGAACATAATCTCCAACTCACTTCTTCGAAATCAAAACTTGTATGTATATCTAATAAGAAGAATTGTACTTTTATCAAAAACTCGATGTGCGTGAAAGTTGGCGATAAGGTGCTTCCGTTTGTTCAATCGGCAAAAAGTTTAGGTGTGACGATCGATGAGGAGTTGCGATCTGTTGAGCACACCAAGCACGTCAATCAGAAAGCATTCTACACACTGAAATCAATTTTCAATAATCGTCAATTCCTCAGCACTTCTTTTAGGGTGATGCTATGCAATTCTCTTGTTTTGTCGCACTATACCCATTGTAATTTCATTTACTATCCATGTTTACGGCAATCCGAGAGAAATCGCATTCAAAAGATGCAGAACTCATGTCTTAGATTGATATCTGGTATAAGAAAGTATGACAGTGTCTCGCATAAGCTTAAAGAATGTGGATGGCTCAATATGCATAATAGGTATCTCAACCACCTGGGCAACTTTACATATAAATTACTACATACTCCAAGTATGCCTAGCAAATTAAGATCTCTGTTCGTATTAAGAGGAGAAAGTCATAAGAGGAATATTCGACATAAGGATATTCTTGCAATACCAAAGCACAGAACTGCGTTTTTCGAAAGATGTCTCTCTTACACTGCTACCAAATTGTATAATCAGATTCCTCCCATCAAATCTCTGAACGCTGACGGTTTCAAATTCAGTTTGAGGAGCTTTCTTTTAGGAAAACAATAAAATAATGTTCTACTGCACATGATCGCTATATATCAGCACTAACAAATATTGATAAGTATGTCTCAGTGTAGATCTATATTATATTGTATCGAGTATTATATTATGATTATGTATGGAGAAGAGTTTGCATAATAAATGGTTGAGTAGAGTAGCCTAATTGGCTAGACTTCGCCATGTTATGCAAGCTACTGCTCCAAAATTATTTCGTTTGTAACGAGAAAGAGTTTGATCAATAAAGGCCTTATTTATTATTATTATTATGCACTGTCGATACTTGAAAAAAGCAAAATTTGTTACGAATGAGAAGATTTCAGATTCAAAATTGAAAAACAGACATACTCACCATATCCCCATTGCATATCCAATCAAATAAATCAAGCACACACAAAACACTTCAAAAATCATATATTTTCAGGAATACAGATTATGTACATACATTATTATAGGTATATGTACTTGAGGGACATAGGGTACATAAAAAAATTACTTCTACGATAACATTAGAACTAATAATATACATATATTGATGGCTCCTTGACTTTGAACTCCTGTGCCAAATTGAAGCCCTGCATTGCGATAATCTTCATGGTGGATTGGTTCTAAAAAAAAAATCAAACAAAAATAAGATAATTTTGAAAATAACTTACAACTATAAACATAGTTTATTTGATTCTTTTCTGTATGATACATTTTGCTCAATTTATTTGGAGATAAAAAACGAAATGTTCATTGAAAAACTATCAAAATTTTGAAAACTCAAATTCTGGATAATATATATATATTATCAAAAAACCCCATTCTGTACCATTTGAAATGGTGTCGGGTGTATACATGTCTACATTTTTTTTTCTCAATTTACATTAATTGTGCACGAATCTGGCCCATTCCTTCTTATTTCTGGTCAATGCTTTAGCCTCATTCCATGATTTTTCTCTTTTCTCCAGTGCATCCCCTACAGTCTGGTTCCATGTTTTTTTTGGTCTTCCTCTCATCCTTCTTCCTCCCGCTCTTGCTTCCCAGATTTGTTTCACCTGCCTATTGCTCCCCATTCTATGTAAATGTCCCCACCAACTCAATTTTCTCTTTTCAATAAATTCTAGGATTGATTCTATATCCATTTTTTCCCTGATGTCGTTGTTCTTGATCTTGTCCATCCTTGTTACACCCATTACTCTTCTTAAGTATTTCATTTCCATGGCCTGTATTTTGCTTTCTTGTCTCTGAGATAGTATCCATGATTCACATCCATATGTCAGTACTGGTCTGTAGATAGTTTTGAATACTTTCATCTTTGTGTTTTTGGATATTTCTTTTCTGTTTATTATTTTTTTGTTTATTGCATAGTAAAGTTTTGTTGAGGTCTCTATTCGTCTGTTGACTTCTGGTTCTGTTGTTCCTAATTGGTCCAGTTCCACCCCTAAGTATTTATAACTTTTGACCTGCTCTATTCTCTCTCCTTCCACTTGAATGTCCATTTGATGAATGTTTTTTCCAACTATCATAACTTTTGTTTTGGTTTTGTTGATTTGCATTCCATATTCTTTTGTCACCTGACTCCATATGTTGATGTTACTGTTAAGGTCTCTTTCATTTTCTGCAAATAATACAATGTCGTCTGCAAAAGCTGCCTCTGATATTTGTATATTTTGCATGTTTCTATAGCCTACTTGCAGTTTTTTTGTCCTGATTGTACACCTTCTTATTATTTCATCCATATATATGGTAAATAAGACTGGGCTTAATCCACCTCCTTGTCTTAGGCCCTCTTCAATTTTGAAACAGTTTGAGCGTCTGCCTTGGCTGATTACGAAGTTTTTGTTGTTTCCATACATTTTCTTTATCAGTCTTATTACCTTTGGTTGAACTTCTTTCTTTCTTAATATGTCCCACAATTTACTCCTTTGTATTTTATCGAAAGCTTTTTCCAAATCTATGAAAGCCAGGTAAGTATTTTTTCCTTGCTCCATTCTCTTTTCTGTGATTTGTCTCACTGTGAATATATGGTCTTGTGTACTTCTTCCTTTCCGAAATGCACTTTGTGCTTCGTGCATTGAATTCTCTATAATGTTGCTCATTTTACTGTTTATAATTTTTTCCAATATTTTCATTGCTGTGCAGATAAGTGTTATTCCTCTGTAGTTATTACAGTCTTGCTTATTTCCTTTTTTATAAATCGGCATGATGAGTGATGTTTTCCATTCTTCCGGTAGCTCTTCTTTTTTCCATATTTGATTGTAGATTACCAGTAATATTTCTTTTCCTTCGTCACCCATGTATTTTATCATTTCGCTTGTTATGTTGTCGGTTCCTGGTGCTTTTCCATTTTTAAGTTCCCTTATTGCCTTTTCAAGTTTCTCAAATGTTATGTGTTCATCTTGCGTCTCCCAAGTCGAACTCATTGTTTCCTCTTCTATCCCTTCTGTTGCTTCTGAATTTTTGTTTGCCTCTAGCAATTCTTTAAAGTATTCGACCCATCTCTGCATGATTCCTTGTTCATCTGTTAATATTTCCTCCTTCTTACTTTTTATGTTGAATGTTTTTTGTCCTTTGGGTTAGTTTGGGTTAGTTGTTTCGCCTCTGCATGATTTCACTATATTGTAGAAAAGCTTTTGGTTTCCCTTCGCCGCATTTTCGATTTTTTGTCCAAATTCCTCCCATTTTTTCTTTTTCTCTTGATTCACCAAATTTTTTACCTTTTTTCTTTCCTCTGTATATATTTCATATTTTTCTGTCGTTTTCACCTTGAGGTAGTTCTACCAGGCTTCCTTCTTTTTCTTTATCTGCTCTTTGATTTCATTGTTCCACCATGCCGTTTGTTTTTGTTTAGTTAGTATTCTGCTGATTCCACACGTCTCAGAAGCTGTTTCCATTATAATTTGTTTGAAATCAATCCACATCTCCTGAATAGTTCGTAGATGTATATGCTCTCTTAATCTCTCACATTTTTTGGAAATTTCTTGTGCATATTTTTCTGCCACTTCTTTTTCTGTCAGTTTGTAGGCTTTGATTTTTTCATGTTTTGGTTTCAGGTTTGTATGATTTTTCTCTATTCTTTTACGGTATTCTTGTCTTCCTCTAATCTTTGTTGTTACCAAGAAGTGGTCGCTTCCGATTTCTGGTCCTCTCTTCACTCGTGTGTCTATTATATTTGGTTTGTTTTTCTGCTCTACAACCACATAGTCAATAATTGATCTCTCTTTTCTGGAAATAACTTCTCTTGTGTATTTGTGTATATCTTTGTGCTGGAAAAGTGTATTTCCAACACCTATTACGACGTTTTGAAAGCCCTCATAACTTTTTATTTTATTGATCGATTTTGACGTTTTTTTTTTTTAATGAAGAGAGAAAAAAGGTGTATTTTGAGGCTATACGTCGCCCAGTTTTTTCCAAAAACCAAGGCCTAGTAGAGCATATTTAGAGGCTGAAAAATCCTGAAAACATATTAGCGATTTTTTTAGAGAACATCTGACTACGCACTGGATTTTTCATCCCCTGAAATAGGTTAGTTTGGGTTTGAAAAAATATTCAATTCGAAAATGTTATTTCATTTTGCTCAATTTATTTAGAGATAAAAAACGAAATTTTCATTAAAAAATTATCAAAATTTGAAAAAACTTAAATTCTAGATAAACCAACCCGATTATGTCCTATCACAACGTTACGCTGTTGAATCAATTGACTAAATTTGTTCAACCACATTCCAAACTTTAGCAAAAAAAAATCTTCAAAAATAAAAATTTGCAGTTTCTCAGCAAGTATAACATGTTTGCAGTGTTTTAGCAAGTATATCATGATTAAGATGCAGACAATTGGAAAATCATCAAAATTCGAAAAACTTAAATTTTAGATAAACCAACCCGATTATGTCTTATCACGACGTTATGCTGTTGAATCAATTGACTAATTTTGTTCGACCACATTTCAAACTTAAGCAAATATTCTTAAAAAATAAAATTATTTTTGCACATAACATGATGCAGACACAGAAATGATATGAAAAAAATATAATTACTTTAAACTAAGATTGATTGCTGTAGGCTGCTTAACGAGCTCAAACGGGGCCTGCAGATAAGGCTTCCTGACGTCCTTCAACCCTCGAAAGACAAGAGCATACAAGATATCCAAGGTTCTTCTCCAAAATTGATGTCACTCGTTTTGGGAGAAAGACAAGGCTCTCCTCCAATTCCAGGAGTATGCACTCCCCGAATCTGCCGTTGGTTTTTTTCCCAGCAACAATCTGTTGAGGGATGTTTAGCGGGAGGTTTTAAAGCTTGATCACAGACTTGTGGTTTTGGGCCAAGCACACCGCATTAACAATAGAAAAGTCCATGCTATGCAAGAGAAAAAATTATAAAATAATTATTGCTAAAAAAAAGTTTACCTTTGACGCTATTCTGTTCTATCAACGACGAAGGCTTTAAATAAACTGTCCCTCTAGTAATAAAAACACACACATCCTCGTCCGAACCATATTGCAAACCTTGCAATCATTATAACAATGAATGCCTGTTCACATCGAAATGTGTAAAGAACAATGGGGTCATGCTCATTCTCGTTAATTTCATTCAAACCATCAATAATTTTAACGGTTTCATGTTACATGATTTCCTTCAAACATTGGGTTTCTATGCATGCAGTTCTGCTAAGAGATGATATTACCTCGACAAGATTGCAGACGTACCATATTCTTATGAATCGCATATTCAATCGAATAAATCAACCACACAAAAACACTTCAAAAATCTTTTCAGGAATACAGATTAAAAGTACATACATTATTGTTGGTATATGTACATGGGGACATGGGGTACATCAAAAAAAAAATTACTTCTTCGATAATACAAGAACTGATAATATAATCTTACAATTATTCATAAAATTAACAGACTAAAGTTATTTAACCCAGAGACAATAGAGAATAATAGGGGGTCTCAAATTTATTCAAATCAGTCTTGAACATAATCATTCATGAACATCATAACACTGAATTTCATAGATGAGGCTATCCGTATCAGTGTACATAAGTTCACAGCGATCAATACCCAATTTTGGTAGCATAAATGCGTGATGAAAATCAAACGTATTTTTTTTGAAATGTATAGAAGGGACATACCAATATACAGAGGTTTATTGAAAATACAGTATGTCCCAGATTCGTTTCTCCATTCGTTGTTAAAAGAGATTTTAAGCCGACTGATACCCTGTAATTTTTCTCCAACTATGAATGAGGAAATAATAATTGTATTCTCAACAATGGTGACATAAACAAGGAGCTATTCATTTATTGTAAAGCAGAAGATGTGTTATTTCGGGGTAGCTAGCATAAGTCCAATTGATGTATATCTATTACAGTGAAGTACTGTATATTCTTTCTGAATCAATAAGTGACAAAATTGATTGTATAGAGATTTTAGATGTGATTCACAATAAATCAACATGTATTGAGAATTATTGTTTGAAAGAAATCATGGCCCGAATAGGATTTTGAGTGATTAAAGTAAAATTAAACGATAAATGTATTTGAGGATATAAAATATCATTATTGTTGGATTAAAAATCTTTCACGTTTGATGTCATCAAAACTGAATAAATCCAAGACGCAATTTTTTTTGTGATCGGTGTCTCAACTATTCCACATCTGAGGTAAAATTGACTGAACATGAAAAGCTGGTCATTAAATTGAATGAATATAAAGTTTCATTTCCAAGTTACAAACATGCTGAATCCAAAAATTTCATCTGATAACAAAAATGTCCCTTCGTCATCTATGCTGGGTTTGAAAGTCAAGTAGTCGATCAACACATCTCCATAGGTACGCCAAAATATCAAAAACATATAGTTTGCCGTGTTGGGTTCTATTTAAAATGTTTCTATGACAATTCTCTTTCATTTTTCAAGAGCTTTCGTGGTGTTGATTGTATGGAATCGACCCCAAAAACCCCTTTAACGATATTTTTGAAATAAAATGTTATACGGGATGTTCAAAAAGTGTTACAAACTTTCACTCTTGTTTTTATCGGCTAGCTCAACAAGAGAAAGTGGATGAGATTTTTTTGATAATTTGCCTCATCAACAAATTATGAAAACAATTCTCAGGGTTTTCAGGTCCGGCATGAATTTTGACTTTTTCAAAAGAGTGTGTGTGGCGTCCAACAAATTAAAACTCGTGACGTGAAAACAAGTGATCTATTGATCTCCAGATTACAATGGATGTTGACTTGGGTGACCTCTCTAGTTCAGTGTACCTTGAGCTAATCAGCACTGGACATCCGTCATGGTATGCTTGGTCGAATGAATCTGGAGGGGGTCAGTTCTGCTGTGACGTCACATCAGTCTGACTCCGGCATAATTGTTCCAATCCAATACATGAAAAGAAAATACACCCCGTAAGAGGTTCACCACAAAGTTAAATAAAATGAGTGAATCTGAGTTGATGTTGATGCGTAACCAGTCTACATCTCTCAGAAACACAGTTATACTATAAGCGATAATAAATTAATCAACTTGAAAAATAAGGTCACAATGAATCAGTCTCAATCAACCCTAAGCAAATAACAAGTCACATTGGATAATTAAGTATATAAGTATTATGTGTTGAACAAAACACAAAAAGAGCTAAATATGTGTTTAACAAAACACCAAAAGCAGGCTCATCCCCTGAAACCTGAAACCAAGACCATACCTGCGCTGTAACATGTGCGCTGAAGGCGCGTCAGAGCCATTTCAAACTACGATACATGAATTTAAGTAAAAATACTTTTGTAATATTCAAAAGAGCACAGAAACCGAAGAACTGAAGTTAAGAGAGAGTAGAGAAAAATAGATAAAGTGAAACGAGTGGAGTTGGTTAAACGAAGCCTGGGCTGAATTTCACCAGACAAGATGAGTCAAATGCTTTGAACAAATATTGCCGAAGCAGAGATATAATAAAATATCTAAACAAAGTCTGACTCACCTGGTCAAGTAATACAGTGACGATATGCCCAGTACTTTCATTCACCAATTTTCCAGGTTTCACTTCGGGTAAAGGTATCTTATACTGGCTTGAAAACTCCTCAGTCCACTGTCCAATTGATCCCTACCGAATCTCGTCAAATGCAGTCCTCATCCAGGAAACTTAAACTTGCATTAAAGCAACACTTCCGTGTGCAGGATTCAGGTGGAACTGTGAAACATAAATTCGGACAGTAATCTGTTTAAGACAATGGTTAAACTGAAATTGAGACCAATATCAACGCCAGTCAAGAAAGAATTTAAAAGTTAAGTTGAAGGTAAAAAAAAAACAAGCGTGTTTCCGCACCAAAAATGGCTTCTACCACATCGTAGAAAACCCAAAAGTCTTCTCTCTTTCAGCTCATAGGTACCTAGGAAAAACTCAAACGTTCTGTGCCCGTTAAATACTGAAAAGTAAAGAGTGATGATTAAATCATCCCTCAAAAAGACAGGGAATGTGCCCTGGCGGCCTTTAACAAGAGAAAGTACGCCTTACCGGGATGATGGTTTCAGTAGGAGAGATCGATTTCTCCACCTTTTTAAAGTGGATTCGATATAAACCATCACTTGGCGCATAAATCAATAATTTTAGCAACTCTCATTGGCCACAGTGTTCACATGGTACTTGTTTGACATGACGGGGGTAGTAATCACTTCAGCACCGGACACTCACCTCAATTAATGAGTAATCATCAAGATAATACGTTCTAATTACATTTCACACATCAACAAATCAACCCAACCTAGAATAATACCATGTGAAAGTTAAATATCAGATAGAAATAATTCATTTCATCAATATGCTCCTGGGTTCCGATCATCTAGCGTATTCCGTCTGGTACATTGATCGCAATCAACAGAGTGCGATGGACAATTATTGTACCATTGCAGTGGGCAGCATTAAAGTTGTCAATCGATTAATGATGTCACATCATACAACAGGTGTTTTCCACAGGTTGGTTGGAACTGGGTTTGATCTAGAGTACTGTTGGGCGATGTTGCCGATATGTGAATGTTGAAAACAAATGATTAGTGCTGAAGTAAATTGAATTATTGATTAACGTTACGGGAAATTGATGAATTTACCGTAACAAAAGTAAGGTCAAATTTGCAATCAATTTTTCTAACCACGTTGTATAAATTCCGGCAAAGATTTTGCAACAAGATCTTATTATTTTTGTAGGTATGACGCAAACTGTTTACTTGATGTGTTGCTGCTCTATCTTATACCAAGCGTTCAGAAATGAAGGTCAAAATATATGAAATAATAATGTTATTTTAAATCATCATATTTATATGATCAAAGCTTAAATATTGAGGAACTATCCAAAAGTACTCTGCTAAGTATGAGTAAAACATAATTTTGTTATCACTTATTATTAGTAAATATTTCATGATACGATTGAAATCATTCAATTTATTTTAAAAATGTTCAATTGAAGGTATCGGGTGTCGTTCATTTTTTCTGACAGTCTTGAAGCTCAAAATGTAGGGAAATTGTTTTGTCAATATTCTTCATGGCAACCTCATTTATACTCAGAATTCTTTCACATATTGTGTATTTGATATTACATTGAATATCCTGGAGTATGGGTGTTTCTCAATCATTTTTACCACATCATCTTTTGAAATAATACAGAATGTCTCAAAAAGAATGAGCCATAAGATATCAGTCGATTCCTGGCATTAATAATATCTCGGAAATACGTTTACCGATTTTGTTGGATTTTGGCAGTTAACACTGTAATAATCTAACTAGATGGCAATTTCGAGTTCTAGTGTCATCCAAAGAAATAGTTTCACGAATAAAAAAATGTGTGCTACTGACTAAAAATACCACTTTTTTTTTGTCTTTTGATATTTTTTCGTAGCTCTCTTCGTTTTCGAGGGGAAAAAAATAAAAACCGCTCTATTTTAACAAAACTGAATAATTCCTCACCAACTCCAAGCAAGCCCAGTATGAGTACTAGAAAAAGTTTTGCAGATGACAATGATATCTACATAAAACTGAATTGCGTGCGGTGTTGTCAAATCTATCTATCGAAAAAAGTCTTAAAATTTAGGAAAAACCCTCGGAGCCTGAAATGCCCATCCTTAATGCATATGTAACGTTACCAGATCCAGCATCTCGATCATAACAATCCAAACATTCAAATCTTGGCATTCAACAACTCAAGATGTGGTTAGCTAACACCGGTGTTGGTACCATACGTTCACATTATACATCACAGGGACAACTCAGAGACCCATGAGACACTCTTGCGACAACTCAGAGACATCACGGAGACATCTCAGAGACATCACGGAGACAACTCAGAGACATCACGGAGACAACTCAGAGACATCTCAGAGACATCACGGAGACAACTCCAAATCTTGGCAGTCAACAACTTAAGATGTGGTTAGCTTACACCGGTGTTGGTACCATACGTTCACACTACACATCACAGGGACAACTCAGAGACCCCTAAGATACTCTTGCGACAACTCAGAGACATCACAGAGACATCACAGAGAGATCACGGAGACATCTCAGTTGTTGAGTTGTCACGGAGACAACTCAGAGACATCTCAGAGACATCACGGAGACAATTCAGAGACACCTTGGGCATGTTAGGGACACCTCAGAGGCATTTCATATCCTCATGCAGCTGATTAGATTGCGTTGTTTTTGACACTGTCTTTAGTTAGATTGATTAGAAACACACATTGTAACCCAAAACACGCAGCTACCTAAAATTAATTACAAATCAACAAAAGGCAGCAATACTTCAATTATAGTAGCGAAAAAACAATGGGACACAACGACTATTCTCGCGAATCGTTGAGTGGGCAAAACGTTATGGAAAAATTCGGTGAAACAGTTCCAGGACTTGAATTGATGAATTGGATAAAATTTACTATGAATGAACTTTGTTTAATCAACTAGAGATTCAGTTCATTCAAAGCTTTTTCGTCAGATCATTTATAAAACCTGTGATAGTTTCGTGTATGTGTGAAGAACGACATCAGATAAGCATGTTGTACTGTACGGATCGATGCGTGCGCCAGAGAAATCTGGAAGACAGCTTTTAACTGCATCCAGGGGATGTTGTCGCCATGCCAGTAGTTCAACAAAGGGTGAGAGACACAAGGTGCCCAGGGTGTGGAGGAGAATTAGAATGTCTCGTACGAGAGGAGAAGCAAGGAAAAGAGGTGAATATAGTGGCGCCCCTGAATTGGCACACTATGATTTCTCCACTGATGAACCATTCCGTCCGACATGCTTTGGTGGAGATCCATTGGAAGTGCTTCCAGCAGCGCAGACCGGACTTAGCAGTTAGCTCTGTGAAGAGGAGATGCCTGTAGGTTTTTGTAGTACTGTGTAGTTTATAGTTTCAAGTTAGTATCATTTTCAAACAGTTTCAACACCCTACCATGGGGTCACTATAGCCTAGATATTGTAAACTGAATAAAACTCATTGTAACTTGAATATTTTTTTATTTTTCAATTTTCATAAGGTGAGTGCGTCAGCGGCGATACGGAAGTGGGACAACCTATGGCTTGGGACGTTGGTGTGGAAACTGTGAAAAAATAAATAAAAACAAAATGAGTGGGGTACTGAACAGCTTACCTCAGACCATAGGCTCACATTTCTTCAGGTGCTCCTCCATAGCAAGCTCTGATGGATAGTGGTGCACCCTATTTGGGCATTGCACCCAACTTAGATGCCTTTTCCAACAGCCTATCACATATTTCATGAACCTGTGTGGTCAACGTATATGATGATCTTTGTCAAAAGGACAAGAAGTGTGGAGATCGGAAAATGCATCCTAGAAAAAATGTGAACTAATTGATTAAAAATTAATCATACTTACCACATTGAACTTGGTCTCAACAGGTTCATCCGCCCAGAATGATGTGCAACTTATTGGTCAAAAATCAATTACACTTACCATGTTGAACAGTTTGAAGTCAATTGTAAAAAGCACACCAGTCCCATATTATTTTATAGACGTTTTTAATCAGAGGGAAGCGAATACAAACAAAAACTGCAAAACAAACAAAATGTTTTGCATATTATGCACATTAAGTATTCCTTTTAAAAAATCTGTATTTGGTGCGCTTTTTATCGCTTAACTAATATTTCTAGTCGGTTGATAGCAGACTGCAGACATATGAAAATAAAAGTCATTTTTTCATTTTCGATATTTTATTTCATTCAAATCGGATAACAATCTATTTCTGTCATGATACATGATTTGTTTTGAGCAATAAGTTTCTACACTAGGAGATTTTTTATAAACATTTGAAATTACATCCTCAATAGGAAAATGTGTACGACTATTACTCATCAATTCATGTAAAGTATTCAAAATAATGAAAATATTTGGGAAAATCTAACTGCCTCAGTTCCTGAAGTCTTATGGTTACAAAATGTTTATCAACAATACAAAGTTCATGCACATTATTTTCAGTTAAATACATCATTTGATCATGTTTTGAAATTGACACTAATTTCATCTAATCATCCATCGGAACACTGCTTATCATCAAGCTGCCACAGGTGAAAGTTGGGTGAATGTGAGGTTCCAAATTCCATCTTTCTGGGAGCCAATTCGGATAGTTTATCATTATATTCCACACATCATCCTCAAAAATTAATGCCTGCAGATCGCCAATGGGTATTCTGATTAAGGGTTTTTAACTTTTTCGCAAACTTAATTCTACATAAACCTTGATGTTACTTAATATATTATCAGCTCCAATCAAGCCATTTCACATACCCCTTGTTACCCACTCTGCGCATCACCCTTTTCATCAAATATACATCCCCCTGTTTTGTTTTTTGCAATTCTTGTTCATAAAATGCTTCCATTATCGGTTTACCATACAATTCAGTTGTCCATTTAGGTGTATATTCCTTTTCAAAGACATGCTTCGCTTTGCTGATGCGCACTACATCATCAACTTTGAATTTACGCAGACGAGTTGCAACTTTAATGTGATATATACTGTATTTAATAGAACATAGCAAACTCTTAAGGAGAGGGGAAAGTAAAGAAAACAATATGTTCAAAACATATTTTCTTCGGGCATTTGCGTGTTCAACAAGTTCATACTAGTCAGTAGAGAAACAAAGCGGGTCCTGGACCAAATTCTGTGCATAACCTCACTTTTACCGGCAAGTGGGCGTGGTCGATCTTGACATGACAGCTTTGACAGATATCATTTTGACAGTTGACAGCTTTGACAGATGTCATTTTGACATGACAGATTTGACAGATATCATTTTGACAGGTTGTGTTTTTTTTTGTAGCTTGATTCCCAGGATCGAGATGTGTGTGTGTGGAAGGTGATTTTGTTCTCACCAAGCCTGAAAAAAGATTTTCCGATAGCGAGATTGGAACCCATGTCCTGTGGATTTGTTCGTGACTGCCTTGACCATTGCGCTACCACGATGCCTTAGAATATAAGGTAGATTTCGTGTACAGTTGCTACATTCAAAGCCAAAGATTATCCGACAGCGTGAATTGAACCCACGTCCTTTGGATTTGTACGTGACTGTCTAAACCATTACGCTACCAAGGTGCCTTAGATGATTAGGTAGAATATTGGTACAAATGGTACCTTTTTTGATCTTGTGAGGCAAGAGACAGTTTCGGTGGATTTGGGGTACGGGGGGCACCAACGACTTCAAACCCAATAGACCCCGCATTATTGTTTCCAACCTGTCGTCAACATTTTCGGGAGGCAAGAGGGGCAAGAACCAAAACAAATGTTTTCCGCCGTTGTCGGTTGTAACTAGAGAATTGATTCGAATGATTGGAAATTTTATCATACTGGATGTAAATTATTGAACAACAGTCATATTACAGTTTTAAATTCTTGATTTACCACAAAAATCATCTATAAAGTAGCTAAATATTATTAAAAAGAATTGATTTGATAGAATTATTGTAAGATAACTCCAATCCATACAGGCAATTCATTTGAAGATTGTAATTGGAGCTAACTTGGCAACGCGGCCAGATCTAACGTGAAAGACGAAAACGCACGAGGTCCTATCCGAATATCCGCCATCATTGTTTTGATTGTGAGCAATAGTTTTTGGTATATTTTCTTGTTTTTCCACGGTTTTTCCGAGTATTTCGAGTTTTTTGTGAGTTTTGTGAGGAAAACAATGGGGAAGAAGTGCATAGTGTGCAAAAAGACTTATTTCAAAGGATGCAATCTGTCATTTCATAAGTAAGTAAACAATAACATGTTTGTAAATAAAACATTTTCCATAGCCGTCCCTAGGGGATAAATTGGGGAAAGCGAAAAAATACTTATTTTATGTTTTGCAGTGTGAAGGATGTATTTACTTGACTAGAAATCATTACTTTCAATTTTATATATTTATTATTATATTTTAGCCAGTGGATAACTTTCGTATTATTAATCGTAGAAAAATGTTTAAATCAACAAAGTTGTAGTTTGATAACTTTGATCATACCTACATAAAAAAACTAATGGTGCATTTCAAATTTCAAATGAATTGTTAGTTTACGTGTCCCAGCGTTTTTTTTTAAATTGTTTATTGCTAGTGGCGGTGATAAGGCCCGGGCCCCGTACTCTTAGGGGCCCCTTGATTCTGACAACACAATATGATACAGATACTTACTAAGAATCGAACCGAATCGAACATCTTAACAACTTATAGTGCTGATAAAGTAAATTATATATCTGGTTTTGTGGGAAAATCTTTGACCAAAATCCTGAAATGTACCAAATGTTCCGCCTTGCTAAAAGGAGAAGAAACATTTTCTTTTCTGCAAACAAGAAAACAGTATGGCAACTTATTTAAGGCTTCCAAATTTTTTATTGAAATTTGTCACCTTGCAGAAAAAACATTGAGGCAATGTCAAGATAATTTCAATATTTTTGGAAATAAGAAAAAGACCGATCTTATTTTAATCAATAATTGCCTTCGCATCTTACCAAGAAATATTTATGACCATTTTGGTGATCATCTATATGATGAAGACATAATAACAGACCATTTTATGGACTTGATAAAGCTTATTTTGAAAAAATATTTCACTGTAAGAATATATCATGATACTGTAAAAAGAAATTACGTAAATATTTCACATAGAGTTAGGAGCATGCTTACAAAAACAATATTATTTAAAAACCAATGATGTTTTTATATTTGTAAAGGTTGTAGTAAATAAATTATGTACTAAAATTTTGAACTGTTATTTCATTTATTTCAGTGTTTTTTATCTCATCATTGTCTGCTTTCAGTCGAAGAAATAGTTTTTTTATCAACCCCAAATATCCTCAGCATCAAACTACTTGAAAACTTAATAAATAAATAAGGACTTCCGCCATTGGATTCTATATTTTTCTTATTGAGAAATTGTAATTACAGGGTGCACATGTTTATGACACAAAGTTCCAAAATATGTTTTTATTTTTTCTAAAGAATTAGGTAGTTAATTATAATCAGGTACACCTACCTCAAATACCGCTAGGATCTAAATTTAAGGCAAATTTCATCAATAAAAAAGGGAATATTTTTTTGAAATTTTTATACTTTACTAGCAGATCCGTTACTACCGAGATTGTTCAAAGCTACACACATTTTAAATCAACATGATTTTTCGTACCCCCACCCCGTTCACCCCCTTGGGGGTAAAATTTTGCAAAATTCTTTCTTAGCACACATCAACGACTTTGGGTTTTAAGCCGTTGGCACACATAGAAAAGTTTTGCATCAGCATAAAATGCTTTAAAACTTGAATCCTGATGCATCAGTTATCAAAGAAGTAATGGTGCATTTGCTTTTTTCTTTACATTATTGAAAGGCGATTTTCCTTTGATGTAGTTTTTTTCATACACACCAACTGGACCCCCCCCCCCCGAAATCAAATCCTGGATACGTGCCTGGGTGCTAGCCATTTTTATCAAAAACTACACAGAAAAAAGTTTTGAAAAGTGTCCAATTTTGATCGCGAAAAAAGGACACTAAACAATTTTTTGGAAAAAATCGCAAGACACGTAAACTGACAAATGGATTGAAGTTTGCAAATGCACCATTACTTCTTTGATAACTGAACTGGTATTTAGCAGAACATCTCTTAAAAATTTCATGGCTCTATCTATAATAGTTTCGACTGGGCGTTGATGAGTCAGTCAATCAGGACAAGCTCTTTTATAAGTATTAGATTTGAAATATCAGAAAGTGAACATAATAGTTTAAAAACGGATTTTTTCACCTCAAAACCCTATCTAAAAGGCATAATATGTACACATGTTGTAGATTCCTCCCCAACTCGCCCTTTCCACCATCCCACTTTTTTTTCTAATCATAACGTAAAATATTCAGAATATATAATTCGCACCCACAAAACCCGTTAAAATCAGAATAAAGGTAATCATCCAATTTAACAAAATGAAACGCTGCTTTTTAGTCATTTACCCTTATTAATTCTCGTTTAGAGATTTTTCAGTATTTACAGTCAACCTTTTTTATTCTTTATAATAAATGTTTTCATATTATCACGATCGCAAACATAAAACTCGCATAATTTAATATCTCAATTAATAGATAAAAATACAAATATAAATAAACGCACGCCCCTGGTCTTTGTGTATGTTTGGAACCTCCCGCATCGCCGCGCCTATCATCAATCGTTGTTTATCTGCCAGACAAACAAACCAATGCAATACGTATGGGAATGCGGGGTCTATTGGGTTTGAAGTCGTTGGGGGGCACCCTGCGCACAAGTTTTTTCTTGTGGAGAAAGACAGTTTCGATGTTTTGTGGAGGACGGGGGAATTCGGGCCCCCTGGATGTAGATTTGGTTGCTGTTAGAATTAGATGGCGCTGTTTCAATGTGACGTCATAGGGTTGCCTGTTGTGGAAAATGATTTCCAATCAAAGTAGACAGGTGTTTGGTGCATACGATCTAATTCTTTAAACGTTTGCTACAAGAATGATTAGATGGCGTATTGGGTGAGCTGCGATGGATATGCAGATTTCATCATGGTTTTCTCAGCTAATCGTTGATATAGATATAACGCGTACTATCGGTTTAATACTTGAAAAAGCAACATTTGTTACGAATGAGGAGATTTTAGATATATTCAAAATTGAAAAACAGACGTATCTCTTCATAGTTTTTGAGCAAATCGTTGATATGAAGCGTACTATCGATACTTGAAAAAAGCAAAACTTGTTACGAATGAGGAGATTTTATATTCAAAATTGAAAAAAAGACATACTCACCATATTCCCATTGCATATCGAATCAAATAAATTAGACACACACAAAAACACTTCAAAAATCATATATTTTCAGGAATACAGGTCCAAAGTACATACATTATTGTTGGTATGTACTTGAGAAAAATAGGGCAAAAATTAATACTACGATAATACAAAAACTAATAATCATACAATTATTCATAATACAAAAACTAATAATCATACAATTATTTATAATATTAACAGAATAAAGTTATTTACCCAGAGACAATACTATTCCCGAAAAACGCTATAAAGTTGAATAGTGTCCAAAGGGAAGAGTATCAAAGGTATTCTCTTGCAGAAATCTTTTATCATCGTTGGCACTCAACGCAACCTTAGTTTGTTCAATGCTGTAAATATTGTGAGCATAGGAACGAATGGAACGCTGAGTGGCAGTGACAAATTTTGAATGTCTTAGAGAATCCTAGTAGTCATCAAACGTTAATTTATTTTTCGCAACGTTATATTTGACCCCTTTGGCCTTTTTCACGACTTTTTGCCCTAGTTGAATTTTGAAAGTGTACATTTTTGATCAAAGACCAATGAAATGGGTAATAATTTCTCCATCATTTTTTACTTTTCACTTAATTTCAAACCATTCATTAACGCTTGTTTCAAATTTCGATAGTGAACAACATAATTTTCTTTATCGAAAAGAGTCCCCATCAATTTTGATAATTTAGATCCGGGTGGTACTTGATGTTCAGGACAAAATGGAAAATATTTATGTAAGTCATGAGTGACGGTGGAATATTTCACATCGACTTCCAAGATATATCCTTTGGGTGAATTATCCGAGATTGACAAAACATCAAAGTTAGATACATCGCTAATCCACTCAAACTCTCCTGAAGTCATTCAGTCATTGCTTTTCCATACAGATTATTCACATCTAGATAGAGCAAAAATTTCGACGGTAATGATGCATCGTTATCATCGGTGTACTTGTTATCAGCTTCAAAATACCTATAAACACAGGTTGAAATACCTCCATGAATTCCCTGCTCAATGAACATGATTTGATCAATATCTTGAAGAAGTTCCAATTCACAATCGGTAAACTTCAACATACAATCCCATGTGCAGCCAGGCATAGTATAATACCATGCAGGATCTTATTCATGCGACTGAATGCAACTTTGTCTAAAATTCTCGAATAAATCTGCTAAACCCAAAATATTAGTCTTCAGATACAAATCTGAATATCCACTTAAATTTTGGATTTCAAAGGTTTCCCACACAGTTTGAGCATGTTGATAATTTTCGACCGATAAATTGGAATCATTCAATTTATTGTAAAAATGTTCAATTGAAGGTGATCGGGTTGGTTTATCTAGAATTCAAGTTTTTAAAATTTTGATAATTTTCAAATGAACAGTATCATTTTCAAAATTATCTTATTTTTGTTTGATTTTTTCTAGAACCAATCCACTATGAAGATTATCGCAATGCAGGGCTTCAATTTGTCACAGGAGTTCAAAGTCAAGGAGCCATCAATCTGTATATGAAAAGATCAATACATGTATATTATTAGTTCTTATGTCATCGTAGAAGTAATTTTTTTATGTACCCCATGTCCTTCAAGTACATATACCTGCAATAATATATGTATATAATCTGTATTCCTGAAAATATATGATTTTTGAAGTGTTTTTGTGTGTGTTCAATTTATTTGATTGAATATGCAATGGGAATATGGTGAGTATGTCTGTTTTTCGATTTTGAATATAAAATCTCCTCATTCGTAACACATTTTGCTTTTTTCAAGTATCGATAGTACGCGTCATATCAACGATTAGCTCAAAAAACCATGAACCAATCTGCAACTCCATCGCAGCTCACCCACTATCTAATCATTCTTGTAGCAAACGTTCAAAGAATTAGATCGTACGCACCAAACACCTGTCTACTTTGATTGGAAATCATTTTTCTCAACAGGCAACCCTATGACGTCACAATGAGTATGGTGTTTTCAATTTTGAATATGAAATCATCTCCTCATTCGTAACAAATTTTGCTTTTTTCAACGCAATCTAATCATTCTAATAGCAAACGATCAAAGAATAAAAGGCGCAAAACTCAACAAACTATGAAGAAATCTGCATCGCAGCTCATCTACTACGTCATCTTATCATTCTAATAACAAAAACAAGAACCGAAGCGTACGCAACTCAATAACTGAAACCTGTACTCCGCCCCTGAGGGGTACAGGTTTCAGTTGGATTCACCCGTCCCCCACAAAACACCATCGAATAGCAACCAAATCTACATCCAAGGGGCCCCCCGTTCCCCACATAACATCGAAACTCTCTTGCTCCACGAGAAAAAATCTGTGCGCAGGAATTCACCCGACCCCCACCGAAACCCCACAATTTAAGACAACAAAAAACGGTACCACCTCTGTACCCCAATACTTTGACTGGAAATCATCTTCCACAACAATCTACCTTATATTCTAAGGCATCGTGGTAGCGCAATGGTTAAGGCAGTCACGTACAAATCCACAGGACGTGGGTTCCAATCTCGCTATCGGAAAATCTTTTTTCAGACTTTGGTGAGAACAAAATCACCTTCCACACACACACATCTCGATCCTGGGAATCAAGCTACAAGAAAATTCACAACCTGTCAACTGTCAAAATGATATCTGTCAAAGCTGTCATGTCAAAATGACATCTGTCAAAGCTGTCAACTATCAAAATGATATCTGCCAAAGCTGTCATGTCAAGATCGACCACGCCCACTTGCCGGTAAAAGTGAGGTTATGCACAGAATTTGGTCTTTGGCTTTGTTTCTCTACTCAAGTCAACACATAATATGGTGAAATCGAAGATGATAAATTGCATCATTTCCGGTACGGTCATTTATAATGCTATCTTATCTATATTTCCATCAATCTAACTATAGACAGTGTCAAAAACAACGTAATCTTATCAGCTGCATGAGGATATGATATGTCTCTGAGGTGTCCCCAACATGCCCAAGGTGTCTCTGGTGTTCTCCGTGATGTCTCTGAGATGTCTCCGTGGTGTCTTTGAGATGTCTCTGAGTTGTCTCCATGATGTCTCTGAGATGTCTCCGTGATGTCTCTGAGATGTCTCTGAGTTGTCTCCGTGATGTCTCTGAGATGTCTCCGTGATGTCTTTGAGATGTCTCCGTGATGTCTCTGTGATGTCTCTGAGTTGTCGCAAGAGTGTCCTAGGGGTCTCTGAGTTGTCCCTGTGATGTATAATGTGAACGTATGGTACCAACACCGGTGTAAGCTTACCACATCTCAAGTTGTTGAATGCCAAGATTTGGAGTTGTCTCCGTGATGTCTCTGAGATGTCTCTGAGTTGTCTCCGTGATGTCTCTGAGTTGTTTCAGAGTTGTCTCCGTGATGTCTCTGAGATGTCTCCGTGATGTCTCTGTGATGTATCTGAGTTGTCGCAAGAGTGTCTTAGGGGTCTCTGAGTTGTCTCTGTGATGTATAATGTGAACGTATGATAAGAACACCGGTATAAGCTAACCACATCTTAAGTTGTTGAATGCCAAGATTTGGATGTTTGAATTGTTATGATCGGGATGATGGATCTGGTAACGTCACATATGCATTTAACATGGGCATCTCAAGCTCCGAGGGTTTTTCCCTAAATTTTAAGACTTTTTTCGATAGATAGATTTTACTACACCGCACGCAATTCAAAACTTTTTCTAGTACTCGTACTAGGCTTGCTTGGAGTTGGTAAGGGTTTATTAAGTTTTGTTAAAATAAAGCGGTTTTTATTTTTTTTCCCTCGAGAACGAAGAGAGCTACTAAAAAAATATCAAGGGACAAAAAAAAAGTTGTATTTGTATGCTCTATCTGAACAAAAAAAAAAACAGAAAGAGTCAGTAGCACACATTCTTTTATCAATTTTATTCGTGAAGCTATCCCCTTGGATGACACTAGAACTCGAAATTGCCATCTAGTTAGTTTATTACAGTGTAAACTGCCAAAATCCAACAAAATCGGTAAACGTATTCCCGAGATATTATCAATGCCAGGAATCGACTGACATCCTATGGCTCATTCTTTTTGAGACATCCTGTATTATTTTAAAAGATAATGTGGTAAAAATAATTGAAAAACACTCATACTTCGAGATATTCAATGTAATATCAAAAACACAATATGTGAAAGAATTCTGCGTATAAATGAGGTTGCCATGAAGAATATTGACAAAACAATTTCCTTACATTTCAAGCTTCAAGACTGTCAGAAAAAATGAACGACACCCGATTACCTTCAATTGTACATTTTTACAATTTACTAATAATAAGTGATCACAAAATTATGTTTTACTCATACTTAGCAGAGTTCTTTTGGATAGTTCCTCAATATTTAAGCTTTAATCATATTATTATGATGATTCAAAATAACATTATTATTTCATTGATTTTGACCTTCATCTCTGAACGCTCGGTATAAGATAGAGAAGCAACACTTATCGAGTGAACAGTTCGCGTCATACCTACAAAAATAATAAAATTTTGTTGCAAAATCTTTGCCGGAATCTATACAGCGTGGTTAGAAAAATTGTTTGCAAATTTGACCTTACTTTTTGAACATCCCGTATAACATTTTATTTCAAAAATATCGTTAAAGGGGTTTTTGGAGTCGATTCCAAACAATCAACACCACGATAGCTCTTGAAAAATGGAAGAGAATTGTCATAGGAACATTTTAAATAGAACCCGACACCGCAAACTATATGTTTTTGATATTTTCGCGTATCTATGGAGATATGTTGATCGACTACTTGACTTTTAAACCCAGCATAGATGACGAAGGGACATTTTTGTTTGCAGATGAAATTTTTGGATTCAGCATGTTTGTAACTTGAAAATGAAACTTTATATTCATTGAATTTTATGTCCAGCTTTTCATGCTCAGTGAAATTCACCTCAGATGTGAAATAGTTAAGACACCGATCACAAAAAAAATTGCGCCTTGAATTTATTTAGTTTTGATGACATCAGACGTGAAAGATTCTTAATCCAACAATGATCATATTTTATATTCTCAAACACATTTATCGTTTAATTTCACTTTAATCACTCAAAATCCTATTCGGGCCATGATTTCTTTCCAACAATAATTCTCTATACATATTGATTTTTTGTAAAGGGATAAAATAACATCTTAAATATCAATACAATCAATTTTGTCACTTATTGATTCAGAAAGAATATACAGTACTTCACTGTTATAGATATACATCAATTGGACTTATGCTAGCTACCCCGAAATAACACATCTTTTGCTTCACAATAAATGAATAGCTCCTTGTTTATGTCACCATTGTTGAAATTACAATTATTATTTCCACATTCATAGTTGGAGGAAAATTACAGGGTAACCGTCTGCTTAAAATCTCTTTTAACAACGTATGGTGAAACGAATCTGGGACATACTGTATTTTCAATAAACCTCTGTATATTGGTATGTCCCTTCTAAACATTTCAAAAACATACATGTTTGATTTTCATCACGCATTTATGCTACCAAAATTGGGTATTGATCGCTGTGAACTGATACGGATAGCTTCATCTATGAAATTCAGTGTTATGATGTTCATGAATGATTATGTTCAAGACTGATTCAAATCAATTTCACACCCCTTATTATTCTCTATTGTCTCTGGGTTAAATAAGTTTAGTCTTTTGATTTTATGAATAATTGTAAGATTATATTATCAGTTCTTGTATTATCGACGAATTTTTTTTTTTTATGTACCCTATGTCCCCCAAGTACATATACCAACAATAATGTATGTACTTTGAATCTGTATTCCTGAAAAGATGTTTGTGTGTTTAATTTATTCGATTGAATATGCAATTCATACGAATATGGTTCGTCTGCAATCTTGTCGAGGTAATATCATCTCTTAGCAGAACTGCATGCATAGAAACCCAATGTTTGAAGGAAATTATGTAACATGAAACCGATAAAATTATTGATGGTTTGAATAAAATTTACAAAAATGAGTATGTTCTATTATTTCGATCTGTAGTTGCATATTGCAGTCAAACAAGACCCCATTGTCCTTTACACATTCCGATGTGAACAAGCATTCATTGTTATAATGATTGCAAGGTTTGCAATATGGTTCGGACGAGGATGTGTGTGTTTTAATTACTAGATGGCCAGTTTATTTAAAGCCTTCGTCGTTGATAGAACAGAATAGCGTCAAAGGTAAATACTTTTTTTTTAACAATAATTATTTTATAGATTTTTTTTTTTGCATAGCATAGAAAGGTCCATTTCTATTGTGAATAAGGTGTGCTTGGCCCAAAACGACAAGCCTGTGATCAAGCTTCAAAACCCCCCGCTAAACACCCCTCAACAGATTGTTGCTGGGAAAAAAACGAACGGCAGATTCGGGGAGTTCATACTCCTGGAATTGGAGGAGAGCCTTGTCTTTCTCCCAAAACGGGTGATATCAATTTTGGAGAAGAAGCTTGGATATCTTGCTGGAGGGAAGTATGCTCTTATCTTTCGGGGGTTTAAGGACGTCAGGAAGCCTAATCCGCAGGCTCTGTTTGAGCTCGCTAAGCAGCCTACAGCAATCAATCTTAGTTTAAGGTAATTATATTTTTTTCATATTATTTCTGTGTCTGCCTCATGTTATGTGCAAAAATATTTTGTTTTTGAAGAATTCTATTTGCCTAAGTCGAACTAAATTAGTAAATTGATTCAACAGCATAACGTCGTGATAAGACATAATCGGGTTGGTTTACCTAAAATTTAAGTTTTTCAAATTTTGATGATTTTTCAAGTGTCTGCATCTCAATCATGATATACTTGCTGAAACACTGCAAACATGTTATACTTGCTAAGAAACTGCAAATTTTTATTTTTGAAGATTTTTTTTTGCTAAAGTTTGAAATGTGGTTGAACAAATTTAGTCAATTGATCTAACAGCGTAACGTTGTGATAGGACATAATCAGGTTGGTTTATCTACAATTTAAGTTTTTTAAATTTTGATAATATTTCAATGAACATTTCGTTTTTTATCTCCAAATAAATTGAGCAAAATGAAATAACATTTTCGAATTGAATATTTTTTCAAACCCAAACTAACCCATTTCTTGGGATGAAAAATCCTGTGCGTAGTCAGATGTTCTCTTAAAAAAATCGCTAATATGTTTTCAGGATTTTTCAGCCTCTAAATATGCTCTAGTAGGCCTTGGTTTTTGGAAAAAACTGGGCGACGTATGGCCTCAAAATACACCTTTTTCCTCTCTACATTAAAAAAAAAAACAAAAAAAAATAAAAAAAAACGTCAAAATCGATCAATAAATTAAAAAGTTATGAGGGTGGCCAGCTTTCAAAACGTCGTAATAGGTCATAATCGGGTTGGTTTATCTAGAATTCAAGTTTTTTAAATTTTGATAATTGGTGAACATTTCGTTTTTCATCTCCAAATAAATTGAGCAAAATGTATCATACAGAAAACAATCAAGTAAACTATGTTTATAGTTGTAAGTTAGTATCATTTTCAAAATTATCTTATTTTTGTTTGATTCTTTTTTCTAGAACCAATCCACTATGATGATAATCGCAATGCAGGGCTTCAATTTGGCACAGGAGTTCAAAGTCAAGGAGCTATCAATATAGTATATTATTAGTTCTTAATTTATCGTAGAAGTAATTTTTTTATGTACCCCATGTCCCTCAAGTACATATACCTACGATAATGTTTCTGTGTGTGCTCAATTTATTCGATTGGATATGCAATGGTGATATGGTGAGTATGTCTGTTTTTTAATTTTGATTCTAAAATTTTCTCATTCGTAACTAATTTTGCTTTTTTCAAGTATCGACAGTACATCTATATCAACGATTAGCTCGAAACCTATGAAGAAATCTGCATCTTCATCGCAGCTCACCTACTATCTAATCATTCTTGTAGCAAACGTTCAAAGAAATAAATCAAGTACACACCAAACACCTCTCTACTTTTATTGGAAATCATTTTCCTCAACAGGCAACCCTATGACGTCACAATGAAACAGCGTCATCGATTGGCAATTCCTGCTTCGAACGATATCTAATTCTAATAACAAACGATCAAAGAATCGAAGGCGCCAAACTCAACAAACTCTGAATAAATCTGCATCGCAGCCTACCTACTACGTCATCTAATCATTCTAATAGCAAACGATCAAAGAACCGAAGGCGCCAAACTCAACAAACTATGAAGAAATCTGCATCGCAGCTCACCTACTACGTCATCTAATAAATTTTGCTTTTTTCAACGCCATCTAATCATTCTAATAGCAAACGATCAAAGAATCAAAGGCGCCAAACTCAACAAACTATGAAGAAATCTGCATCGCAACCTACCTACTACGTCATCTAATCATTCTAATAGCAAACGATCAAAGAATCGAAGGCGCCAAACTCAACAAACTATGAAGAAATCTGCATCGCAGCTCACCTACTACGTCATCCAATCATTCGAATAGCAAAAACGAGAATCAAACCGTACGCAACTCAACAACTGAAACCTGTACCCCTCAGGGGGCCCACGTCCCCCACCGCAAAACCCCACGATTTAAGACAACTGTACCCCAATACTTTGATTGGAAATCATCTTCCACAACAGGCAACCCTAGTACATCACAATGAAACAGCGCCATCTAATTCTAATAGCAACCAAATCTACATCCAAGGGGCTCCCGTCTTCCGCCGCGAAACATCACAATTTAAGACAACTGTACCCCAATACTTTGATTGGAAATCATTTTCCACAACAGGCAACCCCATGACTTCACAATGAAACAGCGTCATCTAATTCTAATAGCAACCAAATCTACATCCAAGGGGCCCCCCATTTCCCACAAAACACCGAAGCGCAGGGGGGCCCAAATTCTCCCATCCCCGTACCCCAAATCTATATCCAGGGGCCCCGCCCCCCGTCCTCCAGATCTAGGGGGCCCGAATTCCCCCGTCCTCCACCGAAACTGTCTCTTGCCTCACAAGACCAAAAAAGGTACCATTTGTACCACAATGCTACCTAATTATCTAAGGCACCTTGGTAGCTTGATGGTTTAGACAGTCACGTACAAATCCAGAGGACGTGGGTTCAATTCTCGCCATCGGATAATCTTTTTTCAGGCTTTGGATGTTAAAACGGTAGCAAAACTGTGAACGAAATCTACCTTCAATTCTAAGGCATCGTGGAAGCGCAATGGTTAAGGCGGTCACGTACAAGTCCACAGGACGTGGGTTCCAATCTCGCTATCGGAAAATCTTTTTTCAGCCTTTGGTGAGAACAAAATCACCTTCCACACACACACATCTCGATCCTGGGAATCAAGCTACAAAAAAATCACAACCTATCAACTGTCAAACTGATATTTGTCAAAGCTGTCATGCGAAATGGTCAACTATCAAAATGGTATCTGTCAAAGCTGTCATGTCAAGATCGACCACGCCCACTTGCCGGTAAAAGTGAGGTTATGCACAGAATTTGAACCAGAACCCGCTTTGTTTCTCTACTACCAACGTATTTGAAAAAATTATCTATAATAGATTTTTAGAGTCTCTGGAAAAAAACATAATTATTTTAAACTTTCAGAATAATTTCAGACCCCAATGCACTGTATGTAATGATCCACAGGGACGTCAGATTATTTCTGATACGCACACAGTGAAAAGAGAAGTCCCTCAAGGCTCAATTCTGGGTCCCCTACTATACATAATTTACACAAATGAAATTCCAGAAGTTACCAAATGTCACACTGTTCAATATACTGATGATACCACGATTGTTTTCAATGTTGACAATGATCATACTGTGAAAGAAGATATAGATGAGGTTGTGGTCTTACTCAAAAGATGGTTTGATCCAAATAATCTTATTTTGAATGTCAAGAAGTCAAAACTTATCCAGTTTTCTCACCACACTAATCGACTAAACTTTGAACTGGAAACCAAGGATCTTCAGGCTGTGGATCATGCCAGGTTCCTTGGTGTAGCTCTGGATTCAAGACTGGACCGAGAGTCTCACATAGACATGTAGGCATCACAAATATCACAAGTCTCTTATGGGTTGAGGATTCTTGCAGAGAATGTGGGACTGGAAGCTGCATTGACTGCATACCACTCATATGTGGTCTCAAGGATGCGATATGGTATTGTGTTCGGGGGTGGCAGCTCTGACGTCTCGAGAATTATGGTCTTGCACAAGTGCTGTCTCCGAAGAATATTTTTTAAGATTGAATTGCGAGAGAGTTGTCGTCCAAATTTTTAAAAAAACATTGTTGTTTTAAAAGTTGAATCCCGACCTATTCTTGTGTATATATCAAGAGATCATCATCATAATACTAGATATAAGGATGATCTTTAGCTTCCAAAAATCAAATACACACACTTGCAAAAACATGCGCAATATCTAATCATTAAAATATTTAACGAACTGCCACTCAGCATTAGAAATCATCTTCTGAATCATGGCTGCAGAAGGTTATTACTCACTGGACGAGGTCTTCAGTGATGTGTGCCAGATTTAGCATGTTAGGATTCAACGAACAATAGATAGGTATAATTGAAGTGATTGTCCTATTGAGTCTCATATTCACAAAGATGTTTTACTTTAGACATATGTTAGTTTTTAAGTTATTTTAAGCATTTTATGTTCTCTATGCTGTCTGACATGTTCTATGCTCTTTCTGTAATTTTTATCAGGAACAAATAAAGGATTGTATTATTGTATTGTATTATTTTTTTCATGTAATTTGTAATCAAGTTGTAAAAATAATCATCATTTTTTGAAAAGGGGTTCTTCATGACCAGAAACATGAAGTGGCGCAGTCGTGGCGGATTTTGAACGAGCGTTTCACAGTGAATAACTCGTCGGTTTCAACCGTTGATTCAAAAATCGATCCAAAACGTTTCGTTAATCAGATCGCAGTGTGTTTGGTAGAAAGAAGAAATCCAGCAGTGCAGCAGAGAAAATGAAGATTTTCCTCCATCTTTTTCCTATTGTTATCCGTCTATTTCTTTCCCCTCGCATTTTTCTGATTCTCAAGCAGAAAACATTAAATTTAAGTTAGATTTAGAAGTTGCCAACTTAACTGACCAAAGTAAATGTTTGGAAAATAATTTTTTAAATTCAGATAATCTTTTTTCACGACATTTACTTTCGAATCAAGCATGATATAATGCCGACTCCAAATTTTGATAATAAGCTTTTAGATATTGTTGACGGAAAATATTTTTAGCTGGTTTGAAAGAACCTTTGGCTCCACTATCAGAGCAATGAAACCTGCTGATCTTGCGGAAGCTACAACTCACATAATTTCTGAAACAAATATCAGGCACTTGCAAAAACTATTTCATCATGAAAGGAACAATAGAAATCAATCGAACAATCAAATTGTTCAAAGGCAAAATTTTGGCTACAATAACAGACACAACTTTCCAAATTTTTCAAACTCTTTTTAGAATGTTCCAAATATTAATCAAGGAAATCCATTTCCTCGTGAGCCAGTTAACATGCCACAACCTAGATTCAATCAACCAAATTTTGTCACCAATAGACAAGTTTTTGGACCTCCAAGGCTCAAACAAATGTTTTTAGACCAGACCAACAGACGTTAGGAATTTGCCCAGACCAACACCAATGAGTGAGATTTCTTATAATTTAAATAGAAGGTAACAATAGTGATAATAATAGCAATAATCACAGATCAAACAACTGCCAAATGCATAATGTCAATTCAAGCCCAATAATGTAATCATCCATATCTAGAGTACGGATATCCATATTATCATATTGATCAAAGTTTGGATCAAAGATCATAAATCAATGAAAAAAGATATTTATTTGTCCAGACTGAAGAGTTCAATCGCTCAATCCCAGGCACATAGGATGAACTTGGCATGACTTGTATGGTGAGATTATTATGGAAATAGAAAGTTATGTGATTCAATAATGATATATTATTTACTTCACAATAGGCTCAACTAAATAAGGTAGGTAATACCCAAACAAAAACAAAACAAAGTAGCATGAATTCCAAAATGCTACACTACCCCGGTCCGAATAAGAAAATAGACTATCTTGATAGTCTATTTTTAAAAACTAAGCTAAAGACAAAGACTACCTTAAATTGAGATAACTATGAATCTGGACGAGATTGGAGAATATTCTGAGTTGATAATCTTGGGGAGATAACTACGTGTATCAGACGCCTTTTTTAGAAAAGGGACATATCCGGAAAGTCAAAATCGGGTTGAATATGATCAGGGTAGGGTCATAATCAGGTAAAGTCCATCCAAGAAGATTAGAATACCAAATCTCATAGTACCAAATGAAGTGAAAATTAGTATTTACAAATTACCACGGTTACGAATGACGAAATAATTAGGTTTTTATCTAACTTAACATTTAAGATAATTCAATCCAGGGACTAGTATGAAATTGAATTGGGGATCCGAAAAATGGCAGGGAAAATAATTATCATTGTCATCAACAATAGATAATGTCAAGCATCGATTAACATGGCATTAACACCACTCAAAATACCAAATAACAAAAAAATTGATACGCTTGGAAATAGCCATAAATGCAAATCAATAAATGCATACCCACACATGAAATATTGTGTAACTACAATGTTGTATCCAATCAAAACCATTGTACCAAAATTAACACAAAACCAGAATTATTCCTTGAACCAGATATAGTCGAACCTATCACACCACAAAATAAAAAAAAAGAAGATACAGTTCACTCCGTTATCTTCTGTATCGCTAGACTGATCATCATCATCAGTACCAGAATAAACTTTCAAAACTTTAATGTGCCATTTCCCAGATTTAGAACCGTCTGTGTTTTTCAAATCATAAACCAAATTAGACATTTTCTTAAAAACAATGGAAAGGGTATATTTGGGGGCCAGCTTTGCTGAAAATTGATTAGCCGCATTGGACAAAACGTAGTTCTTTTTCCATACATAATCACCAACCTTGAATGAAACATCCCTTTTTCTCAGATTATAATGTTTAGAATTACGCTCATGAGCTGAATGAATATTCCTCCTAACGTCCTTGAAGATTTCCTCTAAACAATCAAAATTTGAAGCGTACGTATTCCTATCTCCAGGAACTATTTCCATATCTTTAGTATCTCCCAAATCAGGATCAGAATAGAAAATTCCAGAAAGAGGAACATGCCGTCCAAAAACAAGGTATGACGGAGTGTAATGGGTAACTTCATGTTTTAAAGAATTAATTGCAAACTGAATCGATGACAAATATTGATCCCAGTCAGAATGATCTTTGATATAACTCCTAATCGCGGTGCCTACTGTTCTATTAGTTCTTTCCACAAAATTACACTGGGCGGAATAAACGGCATTGTGCCAAATTTTGACTTTATATTTATCGCAAAGACTTTTAAACCCTTTTGAAATGAATTGTGGACCATTATCGCATAATAAAATTTGGAGACTACCAAAGGACAAAAAGACGTTGTTTTCCAATATCCTCTCAACCTGTGGAGATTTAGAATCTCTTGAAGGATAAAGTAACGTGTACTTAGAGAACCAATCTTCAATTACCAACATTTATTACCTTTTTTTGAACGGGGAAAAGGGCCCGCGTGTTTCAGGCTTTTTGAGCACCACAAGCCAGACAAGATTTTACGAATTTGAGAACATCTTTTCTCATCCTAGGCCAATAATAATATTCTTGAATTCTATGAAGTGTTTTATAAAACTCGAAATGTCCAGAGGTCGGTGGAGTATGACAATAATTAATAATTTCGTTATATTGATGAGAAGGAACGACTAATTTTCACTCAGGTAAATTGCAATTAGAAGGAAGTGTATGAGGAATATATTTATAGAGAAAGTCTGACTCTACTTTCCATTGAGGATAAGACGCTGGGGAAGCAGTTATTTTATCTTTCATATCGCCGTACCATTCATCAGTTCGATCATTGTCGACGTTAAAGGGGTTTTAAAGAGCAATTGTAGCTATGCCGGAATTTTCAGGATCACTTTCATCCAATTGAATACGAGACAAGGCATCGGGAATAATATTATCTACACCCTTTTGGTGTTCAAAATCAAAGTGGTGTTGTCAGAGACGAATAACCCAACGAGCTAGCTTTCCTGTAGGATTTTTTAAATTATTCAACCAGAGAAGAGAGTAACAATCGGTTATATCCTTGAATTTAGGAGCACCCTCAATCCACATACGAAATCTTTCCAAACAAAATAGGACAGCAAGGCATTCTCGTTCTATAACGGAGTAGTTTCTCTTAGTTTTAGTGAGGGAACGACTAGCGTAAGCCATGACTTTTTCCTCTCCATCAAATTCTTGAGTAAGACAACCTCCTTGACCAGTGTTGCTAGCGTCTGATTGAATAACAAATGGTTTGGAAAAATCAGGTTGCGATAAGATTGGGGCAGAAACTAGTAACTCTTTAATTGTGAGAAAAGAAGACTCAGCGGCCTCAGTCCAAGAAATTGATTGACTCTTTTTACGACCCTTCAAAAGATCATTGATGGGAGAAACTGAAGTGCAAAAATTCTTAATAAAGCATCGGTACCAGGAACAAAACCCTATGAATCGCTTAACCTCAGTGGCAGTTTTCGGACGGGGATAATTGATCATTGCAGATACATTTTCAGGATTGGTGCGAAGACTGTTTGAACCGACTATATAACCCAAAAACTTCAAAGACGTTTTAAAAAATTCACATTTTTTCAAGTTGATTGTCAAATTGGCTTCTCCTTGACTTCATTAAGAAGATTTATATGGTGATCGAAATCAGGACTACAAATTAATATGTCATCTAAATAAGTGAAGATAAAAGGTTCGTATTTGGGACCAAATATAGCGTCAACCAATCGTTGTTGTGTTTGGGCAGCATTGCATAATCCAAATGGAACAACCCGAAATCTAAACGAACCCCTACCTGGAACGTTGAAAGAAGTTTTGTCCTTCGATAAATCTTCCAAAGGAATCTGCCAGAAAGCTTTACGTAAATCGGCTGAAAAAATAAATTTAGCATTTCTTAGGGAAGTCAGAATTCTATCGATATTTGGAAGACAATATGAATCAAACTTGGTGACCTCATTCAAAGCTCTACCATCAAAACATAGCCTAAATTCCTCATTAGATTTTTAACCAAAAGAACTGGTGAAGACCAAGGACTTTGCGAGGGCTCAATAACACCTAACTCCAACATTTTATCTATTTTCTTGTTTAGAATCTGAGTTATGTATGGCGACATTGGGAAAGATCTTCTATGGAAAGGTTTGGCGTCAGCTGTATCGATGGTGAGAGTGAGTTTGTGGGTGTGTCCAATACGTCCTTTACTATCTATTTTGTTGAATGAGGTGATAAGCTTGTCAGCTCTAGTCCTTTGAGAACCAGATAGATTATCTAATGAGTACAGGCTAGTGAAATTTGAAATAGAAAAACCATCAGAGACATCCAAAGAAGAGTTTGTCAAGTCACCCGCCACTTGCCATGAATTATCCTCGAAATTTACCGACATCTTAAACTGATGAGCAAAATCACATCCAAAAATAAAGTGATGAGGTAAGGAAGGTACAACTAAAGCAGTGATAATTAGGCAAACATCACCAACAACTATCGGAAGGTCAACCAAGCCTTCTACTGATTGGGGAGTTCCATCTGCAGTATTAATACTCTTGAGAGACGCAGGATAAATCTTCAAATTGAAACGATTCAAAATACTTAGTCCCTTCTGTCCAACCACAGAAGCAGTAGCACCTGAATCAAACAAAACGGCAATATCGGAGTCAAACAATTTTACTGAAATGTAGGGACGATTGTCAGAAGGTTTCTGGACACTAAGCGGGGATAATTCATTTGTTAAGGGTTTCTTATAAAATTAAGAAACAAATTAGAGCCATTCCTTCCAATCGCGAGACGAGAAGTGAACGTTTGAGGACTTTGAATAAAATTCCGTGCGATGGCCTCGAGGTCGCACAGGAATTAGTTTTTTCGACAATTTGGACAAGAAGAAGACTTAACGTCCTTATCACCACATTTGTAGCAATACAATTTACGTTTTAGCCTACAATCATGAAAAGAATGATTTGGCTGATCAAAGTTCCAACATTTAATGGTAACCTCTTTAGAATTTGATCTTTGGGGACGGTGCGACGAAGAATTAGAGTTATTATGGAACCTTGCATTAGATCTATTTTGTTGTTTAAGGTGATTCTGTTCAAAATTAGAATCAAAATTTTGTTTAGGACGGTGATGACTGGTTGAAGGAGCATTATCAAAATTTGCTTGAAAATTGAAAAATGTACAGGTGTTTCTAAATCACATAATTCAGTTAGGCTGTTAGGGTTATTTTTATTTCTTAAAAAAGAAGCTTCCTCCAGTTTTCTGCAAAGTTTAGATAAGTCATCCACCGAAGTTATATCGGCTAATGCAAGTTGAGTTATGTTCTTGGGTAAAAGATTTTTCTTGATATGCTTAACTTTAGTGACTTCCGCAGGCATATTAGACAATCGAGAAAATATTGCATTTGAGCAATAAAAACAGCAACAGATTCTGAACGTTTCTGCCTACGGTGTTTGATCTGTTCCCAAAGATCATCTTCTACGTCTGAATGGAGAAAGTCTTTCTTTAGGTAAGAAACCAACGAGTCCCAACTATTCACTGACCCTTTTATACTCTTATACCAGATGAATGCGTCACCTACAAAAAGTTCGGCTGCGGACAAAAACAAATCCTCCTGTTTAACTTTCCGTGATTGTGCCAACTCAGTAACTCTTTCAAGAAAATTAAACAAATTTTTCCCATCCCCATTGAATTTAACTTGCCAATCCCCAATGGCCGGAATATTCCCTGAGCAATTAACCACTGGATCATCAACATGAATAATAGGCTGCTGAAAAGAACTAGAACATGTCATACTAGCTGACGTATCAGAATCTTTAGTTGAGATTTTTTCAAATAGGTCACCCTCTAAAGACAAACAAGTAGCAACCGCTTTTTGCTGATACTCCAAAGATGTTTCCTCAAGCCCTTGCAACCGACGTAAACGATTTGATACATGACAAAGCCGAAATTTCATTCTTAAAAAAGTTGAGTCTTGGGCTGTACCCTCGAATTCAGAGATAATATCAGAAATGGACTTCAAAGATCTATCTATATCGACCTTTTCAGACTAAAAATCCAATTTACTGACAATGGAATCCAAAATCTGCGAAAGTTGTGAATTTGATTCTTTAACCAATAAAGTATCCAAAACTTTTCTCTTTTCCACAACAGGCTTTCTAGTGATGACAGACCGAATTTTCAGTTCATAATCTAGTTCGTAATCTAAAAGATGATTAGGCCTGAAGGTGTCTGCCATGGTTGAGAATTTATGTGGGTATAGAATTACAAAAAGATTTTTTTTTTAAGTTTATGGAATTTCAAAAACAATCATTGATCTACCAACTCAAGCAGAAGAAAAAAAAAAGGTTTCACAGGCATATCACAAACAGCTCTGGCCCCACGTTGGGCGCCAATTTTGTAACGCTCACAGTTCAACTTCACGCTTCAAGGCTTCAATCAGAAAAGAAAGCAACAAGCAACGGACGCTTCATTTGCACCATCAACATTCCACAAATATCCCCACTTCACAATTTCCAAACACATGACAGCAGATTGATATATCGAATCGGATCACATGACACCTCCCAGGAAGATTTTTGGGAACCAGAAAAATAGAATTAATTTTACCATAAAATGTTGGTACCTCTACCGGCATCTCGAGAGTTTATGATTATCTTTAGACAAACCGCAGCAGGTGTCAACTCAGACAACTATCAGCTGTTTGTGACAGTGACAACGAGGTAAACAAACCATTTTCCTAATTAACGAAAGAAAGTCGGGAAAAGAGTGTATTTCCAAGGTAAGTATGATTGTTCAAGTAAATTAATATTTGTCAAGTAGATATGCTCTGTAGTTTTGTGGCGCATCCATGATTTACCTGATTTTTTTGGGTATTCCGCCACACCCTATCAAAAAAACAATCAAACTAGTGGTAATATACCGGATCTTCTATATTACCTGAAAAAAAATCTATCAGTAAACAATAAAACCTAACAATATCAAACGTTTCAAAAGCGAATCTGCTTTCGTCGTCAGTGGAGCCTAAAAAAGAAACAATTAATTCAAATTCAAAAATTATTCTACGTTTTTTCAGGATTTCGCAGTAAAAAATTGTGTTTTTTTGTGTTTTTGGCACAAAATGTCACTTTTACTTTTTCAGTAAAAGTTGACTGTGTTTACTTTTTCAGTAAAAGTGACATTTTGTGCCAAAAACACAAAAAAACACAATTTTGACTGCGAAATCCTGAAAAAACGTAGAATAATTTTTGAATTTGAATTAATTGTTTCTTTTTTAGGTTCCACTGACGACGAAAGCAGATTCGCTTTTGAAACGTTTGATATTGTTAGGTTTTATTGTTAACTGATAGAATTTTTTTCAGGTAATATAGAAGATCCGGTATATTACCACTAGTTTGATTGTTTTTCTGATAGGGTGTGGCGAAATACCCAAAAAAATCAGGTAAATAAATTAATATTAGAACGATATTCATTTGTCCAGACTAAAGAGTTCAATCGCTCAATCACAGGCACATAGGATGAACTTGGCATGACTTGTATGGTGTGATTATTAAGGAAATAGAAAGTTATGTGATTCAATAATGATATATTATTTACTTCACAATAGGCTCAACTAAATAAGGTAGGTAATACCCAAACAAAAACAAAACAAAGTAGCATGAATTCCAAAATGCTACACCCTACTGTGACCAACCCCATGATGTTTACCCTTATAATGACAATCACAATTTTCAGGAAATAAACCAAAATAGTTCTGTAAAAATCGTTGAAGGAAACGCCCAAAATTTCTAATAACGTAGAAATTCATTCAATATACGACAAGAGAGATCTCCCTTTTATGTATAAAAATCGCTAATCCACCGTTAAAATTAAAAATTTATACAGGTGCGACAGAATCATTTTTAAATCCTGAAATAGCCAAAAAGTATTTTCCAAATTTCATCAACAGAGAACCATTTTCAATTTCTCCAGTTTCCACTAGAGATTTTTGTGTTGAAATTCCAGCTTTCAATGAATTCAATTCAGGAAAATCAATCAAACTCAGTTATTCAAGTTTCATCACTTCTTTGTTGGTTTACTTGGATACGAAACCTTAAAAGATCCTAATGTCGAAATTGATTTGCAAAACTATCTCTTGAAAACACCAGAATCTAAAATTCCTTTGAGTCACTATGAAGCAAAATCTAAACTATTATTTTTCACTTGTATTGAAACTCATATGACCGAGAAATTAAAAATTCCAGTTGATGTAGAGAATGGTTATATAACCACTCCCCAGAATAAAATTCCAAATTGCATCATTCCTGAATGTTCAACAGACAACTTCTGTAGAAATTTCAAACAATACAGATGAAGCTCAAGAAATTTCTTTATACGATCAAATCAAAGTTCAAAATTTTTATCAAAACAATTTCCAAATAAATTTTTTTTTTCAAATTTTAATTTTACCATTCAGCAAAAACTTAATCAATTTCATAAAAATGAAATCACAGATTTGATCCGAACGGAACATATGAACGAAGACGAAAAATATCATATTACAAAATTGAGTGATAAATATTTTGATATTTTTATAAAGACAATCAACCGTTGACATTCACCAACCAAGTCAAACACCAAATAAAAACAACTGACAAACTACCCATCCATTCAAAATCATATCGATACCCATCTATACATAAACCGGAAGTAGAGCGGCAAATTCACGAAATGCTGAATCAAAACATTATTAGACCAAGCGATTCACCATGTTCATCACTGATTTGTATCGTACCTGAAAAACCGGACGCTTTTGGGAAGAAAAAGTGACTAGTGGTTTTCTCCAGACTTGGCTAGTGGATTTCTCCAGATTGAAATGCACCCCGATGACATAAATAGAACAGCCTTCAGCGTTGAATGCCCTTTGGCCTAAAAAATGCGCCCATTGTTTTAAAAGGTCTACAAAATAAAATATGTTTCGTCTATATGGACGGAATAATATTGTTTTCCACCTCACTACAAGAACATATCGTCAATCTCAAACATATTTTTCAGAGACTACGTGAAAGTGATTTGAAAATTCAACTCGATAGATCTGAATTTTCACATAAGCAAGTAGCATTTCTTGGACATATTATTATAATAACAACCAAAGGAATGAAACTAAATCCTGATAAAGTCAATGCTATTCTGAAATATCCAAGCCCAAAATCAACCGAGGAAATTAAAAGCTTTCTCGGCCTTCTCGGTTATTATCGGAAATTCATTGCAAATTTTGCCAAAATAACCAAGCGATTCACAAATTGTTTAAAGAAAAATTCAACCATGAACATCAATGACCCCAAATATCAGAGAACTTTCCAAGACTGTGAACTACTATCAACAAAGGACCCAATATTGCAATATCCGGACTTTTCTAAAGAATTTAATTTATCAACTGACGCAAGCAATGTAGCCATTGGTTGTGTTCTTTCACACGGACCTATAGGTCAAGATAAACCGATTGCCTACGCATCGAGAACATCAAATTCTTCAGAACAAAACCATAGTACTATTGAAAAAAAACCTCTCGCAATTATATGGGGAACACGTTATCTTAGACCTTATCTTTTTGGAAGGAAATTCAAAATTGTAACAGATCATCTACCCCTTCAGTGGTTAATTAACCTTAAAGAATCAAACTCTCGACTTGTTAGATGGCGTCTTAAACTAGTAGAATTCGACTATGAAATTATTTATAAGAAAGGCAAGAGAAACACCAATGCCGACGCTTTATCACGAGTAGAAATTCATGTTAACAAAACGAATATCCAACCATGAAATTCCGACGAAAACCAAAGTAGTGAAACTAGAATAAGGTCGCAAACACCGCCAGTATTACGTTTCATGCAATCTTATAACGAGAATCCCATATTAGATAATCAGTCTATTATAGCACAAGCTGACCCAGACGAGAGTGCAGAGGATACAATTCTCACCATTCATATCACTGAAAAACCAATTAATTATTTTCTCTGTCAGATTTTCATGATTAAAGTTGATAAAAACACACTGCCTCGAAAAGAAATCAAGAAATTTTTCACAGATCCCGTTAACAGAACTCGATGGTGCATTTATGTTAATGACGATACTTTTGAAAATCGAGTTATTCAATTTTTAAAAGAATACGGCGATCCCAAGAGACGATACGTTTTCTATTTACAAAACGACAACAATGACGAACTTTATAAGAAGATGCGTAATTTCATCCCTCAGACACTCAACTTACAAATTACTTAAATCAAATAAACTATTAGCTGACATCACAAAATCCGACAAATAACGCGAAACAACCAAAAAGCAACACGAAGGTATTACCAATCACAGAGGTGTACACGAAACTATCGATCATCTTCGATAAAAATTTTATTGGACAAAAATGAATGATGATGTACGAAAATTCATCAATAACTGTTCGATTTGCCAACAAGTAAAGTACGAGCGTCATCCACCCTTAATCAAATTACAACTTACACCTACACCTAAGAAACCATTTGAAACACTACATGTGGACACATTCAAGTTTGACAAAAATGTTGCATAAACAATTTGTGACAGTTTTTCAAAATTCAGTCAGGCTTTCATTTTGCCAAGACTTTCAGCCACATTTACCAATCACTTGTTGAATTTGTATCAAAATACAAAATACACGAAAATATAGCTTCAGATAATGGGGCAGAGTTCAATCAACATTTATTGAAAGTATTCTCCAAGCTGTGTAATATAAATTGGTATTACACCTTACCTTTGAACCCAAATAGTAATTCTATAGTGGAGAGATTTCACTCAACACTTCTGGAACACATGAGAACTTTACCTTTGACGAAATCGAATCTGAGCCCGCACGAAAAACTGAACCTCTCTAATTGGATATAATAATTCAATTCATTCGGCAACAAGGAAAAAACCAATTGATTTGATATTTGGTCATTTACAACTTACAGATCCCATCGATATTGTTAATAACGCACAGCTAATAAATAATCAATTAAATCAACATAGAGAATCAATGGGAGAAGTCTACAAAAATATTAACCAAAATCTGTCCGCCAAAAAAGTAATTGAAAAACCGAACGAAAAACAGAATGATCCACCCGATATCCATCCGGAACAATCGGCTATCGGAAATTAAGCGACAGACAATCGAAAACTAACCCACTCTATCAACCAGAATATATCTTAAAAACTAGTGACTTGACAGTAACAACCGCCCAAAATAACTATCATAAACACATTTTCAAAAATCCCCAAAAATGACAGAAAATCCTTTGCAGGTTGATCACCTTACTTTACCTGACGAACGCGCAGAAGATACAGATTCAGAATCTTGAATCCAATCCCGGCATCCTTCCATCCAAATTCGGCACTGCCAAAATCAAAATTGCAACACATACATTCCTACACTACATTGACCTCATTTCACCAAAAAATTAAATAACCGACATAACAAGTCATTATATCAAACTAGAAACAACAATTAACAACTCTTCAATCGAATCAATATACCTATTGCTTGAAGCTTATCAACATCTTGAATATGAAGTAAATTTGGTAAATCATAAAATCGATTCTTTCCTACCAAATAGACGAAGTAAAAGAGGCTTAATTAATCCAATCGGATCACTAGTCAAATTTATAACTGGTAATCTTGACCAAGGAGATGCTAGAGAAATTCACGATCATATACAAACTCTTGAAAATAGTAAATAATGTCATTCAAACAGTCAATCGACAAGTATCTTTAACAACCAATTTGATGAAAAAAATCAATCATAACATGACAATTGTGAGTATTAATCAGAAAGCAATCGAAAACCGAATAAATAATATTATTGATAACAGAATAGTTTTTCTCTAAATTTTCCGCATGTGAATCAGGATGATTAAGAGAATTTCCGTCTTTTTCCATCCCGAATAAAAACGATTCCATCATCATCCCTCCTTCTACTTACCTTATCCTGAGCAACGACAAGTACCAATACCAAAACGAAGATGGCATGACCGTGAAGAAGATATGCTACTGCAAGAACAACAATGTTCTACCAACACATGAGAATCCTGATTGCGTTACGTTCCTTCTGTCCCTCAAAAATCACTCGGACACATGTCGACAAATGCCAATCCATACCAACAAGCCAATCATGGAAGAAATCGATGAAGCCCACTACGTCGGAATATTTCCGCAAAGTCAGAAAATCCAGACTCACTGTGTAGAAGACGAAATCGCTCAGCTTCATGGAACTTACTTATTCATAGTTCCACCAAGATGTTCCATTCAAACATCAAGGTCCGTCTACAAGAATGATCAAGAAGCATTCCATGGCTATCCAGTCACTTCAGATGGCGTCAAAGAAATCGATGTTCCCGTTGCCCAAGTAGAAAAAATCCACCTTCAAAATTTACCTCTGGATCAACTACACCAATTGCAACTACAAGAGTCACATATCAAGCCTCTGGACTATGTCAAGGAGCATAGCCCTTATCAAGACTGGTCCTTCTGGATCCTGATTCTTCTGATCCCGATCCCGATGGCAATTCACTTTGTCATAAAAAGGAAGCCAGTCATAATCAAGCGTACGAGTACCATTGATGAGACTCAAGTTCTACCCCCTTGAGTTTCCTTTAGAAAGGGGGAAGTTATGTGTCTAATAAGTCCTTACTGAGCAGCATTATGACTGTGCAGCCGTTAGCAGTTTCTTGTATACTTAAGGCTAGGAAACAGTCCGCTCGCGGAGAAACGGCATAGACACGTTAGCGTTAATCTCAAATTGAATTTTTTTCATATAATTTTCAAGTTATAAGAATAAACATCATTTTTTTAAAAGGGTTTCATCATGACCAGAAACATAGAGGTAATGTAGACGGAAGAAATGTCCAGAAACTCACCATTTTATCTCTAATATGATTATTTAATACTGCATGTAATCCTCTGTTCAATCTTCTCACAGCCTTTCCACTTAGATAAAAGTACTTTACTGTTTTGTGCATACTTTCCAAAGCCATGTTTGAATTTATTCCGCATCCTTTTCTAAAAGAGTTTGCCCAGTACTTGAAGTCATGTGCGTATGTATTCCTAAAATATTCTGCAAAGCTCCTGGTTTCAGTATCAGTTTGTATCTTTTCTATTAAGGTAGACAGCATGTCTTCGAAACTATCTTCTGATTCCATTTGTTTAATGTCTTAAGTCACATTTCAATCGATGCTACTTCTGACAACAGTTGTATTATATTATTGATGTTTATGTGAAATGGATGAGAATTCTATTGATTTTGACACATTACGAGGCAAAATATAGTGAATTGATAGAAATATTTGAAATCTACATCGGGGCGCTTGAAAATTGTTGAATTGGATTGGTTCTCATAGATTTCTATTAATATTTAGCGTTTCAAGCAGTTTTCCTTATAAAATTGTGGTTTCTGGTAGAATTCTCCTGATGGGCCCGTCACATTTAAACCGATGCTATTTTTGACAACAGTTGTATTGAATTATTGATATTGATGTGAAATGGATGAGAATTATATTAATTTTGGGACATTACGAGGCAAAATATAGTGTAATAACAAAAATAATTGGAATCTACATCGAGGCTTTTGAATATTGTTGAAATTCATTGGTTCTCAATGATTTCTATTGATATTTAGCGTTTTCAGACATTTTCCTTATAAAATTGATGTTTTTGGTACAATTCTCCTTATTGGCCCGTCACATTTCAATCAATGCTATTTCTGACAACAGTTGTCTTATAATATTGATGATCACACTAGAAGCTGCGATACCTTCCACCTACCGATCCCAAGGAACAGCTTGGCGAGGAATTCGGTGATCTACCAGGGTCTTAAGATCTTCAACCATCTTCCAATGGCTTTCAGAGACATTAAAAGCTTGAAAACTTTCCGGCATAAAGTTGCTTTCTTAAAACCAAAGCATACTACGATCTGGATGAATACCTATATATATATTTTTATATTTTATATATTAATATATATTTTTAGAATTATAATGATTTCAAGATATCACGAGGCAAAATATAGTGTATCAACAGAAATAATTGGAATCTACATCGAGACGTTTGATAATTGTTGAATTTGATTGGTTCTTAATGATTTCTATTGATATTTGGCGTTTTCAGACATTTTCCTTATAAAATTGATGTTTTTGGTACAATTCTCCTGATTGGCCCGTCACATTTCGATCGATGCTATTTTTGACAACAGTTGTATTATTTTATTGATGTTTATGTGAAATGGATGAGAATTATATTGATTTTGAGACATTAGGAGGCAAAATATAGTGTTTTGACAGAAATAATTGGAATCTACATCGAGGCGTTTGAATATTGTTGAATTTGATTGGTTCTCAATGATTTCTATTAATATTTAGCGTTTTCAGCCGTTTTCCTCATGAAGTTGTGGTTTTTCGTACGATTTCCTCATGAAGTTGTGGTTTTTCGTACGATTCCTCTGATTGGCCCGTCACATTTCAATCGATGCTATTTCTGACAACAGTTGCATTATATAAATATTGTTTATGTGAAATGGATGAGAATTATATTGATTTTGAGACATTGCGAGGCAAAATATAGTGTATCAACAGAAATGATTGAAATCTACATCGAGACGTTGGAATATTGTTGGTTCTCGATGGTTTCTATTGATATTTAGCGTTTCCAGTCGTTTTCCTTATCATATTGTGGTTTTTGGTACAATGGAATGGTTTGGTAGAATTGGAATGTTCCAATCGATGCTATTTCTGACAACAGTTGTATTATATTATTGATGTTTATGGGAAATGAATGAGAATTATATTGATTTTTTAAGACATTGCGATGCAAAATATAGTGTATCAACAGAAATAATTGGAATCTAGTGTATAAACAGTGTATCAACAAAAATATTTGGAATCTACATCGAGGCGTTAGAATATTGTTGTATTTGATAGGTTCTCAATGATTTCTATTGATATTTAGCGTTTTCAGCCGTTTTCCTTATAAAAATTGTGGTTTTTGGTACAATTTTCCTGATTGGCCCGTCACATTTCAATCGATGCTATTTCTGACAACAGTTGTATCAATATTATTGATGTTTATGTGGTATATATGAGAACTATATTGATTTTGAGACATTACGGAGCAAAATATAGTGTATCAACAGAAATAATTGGAATCTACCTCGAGGCGTTCGAATTTTGTTGGATTTGATAGGTTCTCAATGATTTCTATTGATATTTAGGGTTTTCAGCCGTTTTTCTTATGAAATTGTGGTTTTTGTAACAATTCCCCTGTTTGGCCCGTCACATTTCGATCGATGCTATTTCTGAAAACAGTTATACTATATTATTGATGTTTATGTGAAATGGATGAGAATTTCATTGATTTTGAGACATTGCGTGGCAAAATATAGTGTATCAACAGAAATGATTGGAATCTACCTTGAGGCGTTTGAATATTGTTGTATTTGATAGGTTCTCAATGGTTTCTATTGATATTTAGCGTTTTCAGCCGTTCTCCTTATAAAATTGTGATTTTTGGTACAATTCCGCTGATTGGCCCGTCACATTTCAATCGATGCTATTTCTGACAACAGTTGATTATATAATTGATGTTTATGATTGATATTTAGCGTTTTCAGCCGTTTTCCTTATGAAAATTGGGGTTTTTGGTACAATTTCCTTGATTGGCCCGTCACATTTCAATCGATGCTATTTCTGACAACTGTTGTATCAATATTATTGATGTTTATGTGGAATATATGAAAACTATATTGATTTTGAGACATTACGGGGCAAAATATAGTGTATCAAAAGAAAAAATTGGAATCTACCTCGTGGAGTTTGAATTTTGTTGAATTTGATAGCTTATCAATGATTTCTATTGATATTTAGCGTTTTCAGCCCATTTCCATACAAAATAGTGGACTTTGGTACAATTCTCCTGATTTGCCCGCCATATTTTAGTCGATGCTATTTTTGACAAATTTCTCATTATATTATTGATGTTTATGTGAAATGGATGATAATAATATTGATTTTGGGACATTACGAGGCAAAATATAGTGTTGTAACAGAAATGATTGGAATCTACAATGAGCCGTTGGAATATTGCTGAATATTGTTGATTTGATAGGTTCTCAATGGTTTCTATTGATATTAAGCGTTTTCAGCCCATTTCCATACAAAACAGTGGTCTTTACAATTCTCCTGATTGGCCCGTCATATTTCAATCGATGCTATTTTAGACACATTTCTCATTATATTATTGATGTTTATGTGAAATGGATGATAATTATATTGATTTTGGGACATTACAAGGCAAAATATAGTGTAGTAACAGAAATGATTGGAATCTGCATTGAGCTGTTGGAATATTGCTGAATATTGTTGATTTGATAGTTTCTCAATGGTTTCTATTGATATTTAGCGTTTTGAGCCCATTCCCATACAAAATAGTGGTCTTTGGTACAATTCTCCTGATTGGCCCACCATATTTTAATCGATGCTATTTTTGACAAAATTCTCATTATATTATTGATGTTTATCTGAAATGGATGATAATTATATTGATTTTGGGACATTACGAGGCAAAATATAGTGTAGTACCAGAAATGATTGGAATCTGCATTGAGCCCATGGAATATTGCTGAATATTGTTGATTTGATAGGTTTTTAATGGTTTCTATTGATATTTAGCGTTTTCAGCCCATTTCCATACAAAATAGTGGTCTTTGGTACAATTCTCCTGATTGACCTGCCATATTTTAATCGATGCTATTTTTGACAAATCTCTCATTATATTATTGATGTTTATGTGAAATGGATGATAAATATATTGATTTTGGGACATTACGAGGCAAAATATAGTGTAGTAACAGAAATGATTGGAATCTACATTGAGCCGTTGGAATATTGCTGAATATTGTTGATTTGATAGGTTCTCAATGGTTTCTATTGATATTAAGCGTTTTCAGCCCATTTCCATACGGAATAGTGGTCTTTGGTACAATTCTTCTGATTGGCCCGCCATATTTTGATCGATGCTATTTTTGACAAATTTCTCATTATATTATTGATGTTTATGTGAAATGGATGATAATTATATTGATTTTGGGACATTACGAGGCAAAATATAGTGTGGTAACAGAAATGATTGGAGTCTATATTGAGCCGTTGGAATATTGCTGAATATAGTTGATTTGATTGGTTCTCAATGGTTTCTATTGATATTTAGCGTTTTCAGCCCATTTCCATACAAAATAGTGGTCTTCGGTACAATTCTCCTGATTGGCCCGCCATATTCTAATCGATGCTATTTTTGACAAATTTTTCATTATATTATTGATGTTTATGTGGAATGGCTGATAATTATATTGATTTCGGGATATTACAAGGCAAAATATAGTGTAGTGACAGAAATGATTGGAATCTACAATGAGCCGTTGGAATATCGCAAAATAGTATGGTTTCTATTGATATTTAGCGTTTTAAGCCCATTTCCATACAAAATAGTGGTCTTTGGTACAATTCTTCTGATTGGCCCGCCATATTTTTATCGATGCTATTTTTGACAAATCTCTAATTATATTATTGATGTTTATGTGAAATGGATGATAATTATATTGATCTTGGGACATTACGAGGCAAAATATAGTGTAGTTACAGAAATAATTGGAATCTACATTGAGCCGTTTGAATATTGCTGAATATTGTTGATTTGAAAGGTTCTCAATGGTTTTTATTGATATTTAGCGTTTTAACCCATTTCCATACAAAATAGTGGTCTTTGGTACAATTCTCCTGATTGGCCCGCCATATTTTGATCGATGCTATTTTTGACAAATTTTCCATTATATTATTGATGTTTATGTGAAATGGATGAAAATTATATTGATTTTGGGACATCACGAGGCAAAATATAGTGTAGTAACAGAAATTATTGGAATCTACATTGAGCCGTTGGAATATTGCTGAATAGTGTTGATTTGATAGGTTCTCAATGGTTTCTATTGATATTTACCGTTTTCAGCCCATTTCCACACAAAAAAGTGGTCTTTGGTACAATTCTCCTGATTGGCCCGCCATATTTTAATCGATGATATTTTTGACAAATTTCCCATCATATTATTGATGTTTATGTGAAATGGATGATAATTATATTGATTTTGGGACATTACGTGTCAAAATATAGTGTAGTAACAGAAATGATTGAAATCTGCATTGAGCCGTTGGAATATTGCTGAATATTGTTGATTTGATTGATTCTCAATGGTTTCTATTGATATTAAGCGTTTTCAGCCCATTTCCATACAAAATAGTGGTCTTTGGTACAATTCTCCTGATTGGCCCGCCATATTTTAATCGATGCTATTTTTGACAAATTTCTCATTAAAGTATTGATGTTCATGTGAAATGGATGATAATTATATTGATTTTGGAACATAACGAGGCAAAATATAGTGTAGTAACAGAAATGATTGGAATCTACATTGAGCCGTTGAGATATTGCTGAATATTGTTGATTTGATAGGTTCTCAATGGTTTCTATTGATATTAAGCGTTTTCAGCCCATTCCCATACAAAATAGTGGTCTTTGGTACAATTCTCCTGATTGGCCCGCCATATTTTAATCGATGCTATTTTTGAAAAATTTCTCATAATATTATTGTTGTTCATGTAAAATGGATGATAATTATATTGATTTTGGGACATTACGAGGCAGAATATAGTGTGGTAACAGAAATGATTGGGATCTATATTGAGCCGTTGGAATATTGCTGAATATTGTTGATTTGATAGGTTCTCAATGGTTTCTATCGAAATTTAGCGTTTTCAGCCCATTTCCATACAAAATAGTGATCTTTGGTACAATTCTCCTGATTGGCCCGCCATATTTTAATCGATGCTATTTTAGACAAATTTCTCATTATATTATTGATGTTTATGTGAAATGGATGATAAATATATTGATTTTGGGACATTACGAGGCAAAATATAGTGTAGTAACAGAAATGATTGGAATCTACTTTGAGCCGTTGGAATATTGCTGAAAATTGTTGATTTGATAGGTTACCAATGGTTTCTATTGATATTTAGCGTTTTCAGCCCATTTCCATACAAAATAGTGGTCTTTGGTACAATCCTCCTGATTGGCCCGCCATATTTTAATCGATGATATTTTTGACAAATCTCACATTATATTATTGATGTTTATGTGAAATGGATGAAAATTATATTGATTTTGGGACATTACGAGGCAAAATATAGTGCAGTAACAGAAATGATTGGAATCTACATTGAGCCGTTGGAATATTGCTGAATAGTGTTG